>JAURVB010010207.1:0-13336 GCA_033002965.1 Piper betle | reverse complement strand
TCATCCGAATGCAGTGAGGCATATAACCGAGGCAGTGAGTTGATAATGGAAACACTAGTTTTGGCTAAGCAGAATGGTTCAGGGGATAGACTGAACATTGAGTAAATTCTAGTGGTCAGAGAATTTGTCAATATATTTCCAAATGAGATTACTGGATTTCTGGCGAAACAGGGAAGTAGATTTCGCCATTGAGTAGATTCCAAACACAACACATATCTCTAGAGCTCCGTACAAAATGACACCTCTTGAGTTCAAGGAACTCAAAGAACAATTACAAACACTGTTGGATCAAGGGTTCATCAAATCAAGTGTCTCTCCGTGGGGTGCACCAGTGCTATTTGTGAGGAAGAATGATGGAAACATGCATTTATGCACCAATTAGAGGATGCTAAACCATGCAACTATTAAGAACATATACTCTCTTCCTTGTATTGATGATCTATTCAACCAGTTGAGCTCAATAGTCATTTTCTCGAAGATTGATTAGAGTAGAAGACATTTTGAAGATCACATACATGACTAGATATGACAACTACGAATTTTAATTTGTGCCTTTTAGATTGATCAATGCTCCAACAACATTTAAGGACTTGATGAACTAAGTGTTCAGTCCATATTTGAATCAGTTTGTGATCGCCTTTGTAGACGACATACTGAGTATAGTCTTCATCTTAGGAAGAGCATGAACAACACCAAAAGATAGTGTTGTAGACACTGAAGGAGAAATAAATTGTATGAGAAGTTTTTGAAGTGCAGTTTTTGGCTATCAAAAGTGAACTTTCTCATCCATATCATCTTAGCAGTAGGTATTTTAGTAGATCTAGTAAGGATAGAAACAGTAGTACAGTGGGAACAGCCGAAGACACCTACAGAGGTTGGAGTTTTCTAAACCTTGCTGGATACTACGGAGAGTTCATTCAGGGTTTCTCTTCCGTTGCAGCCCCTCTTACACTACTAACTAGGAAGGAGGAACGCTTCAGATGGACGGACGAATGTGAGCGGAGTTTCAGGATGCTGAAGGAGAAATTAACTTCGGTGCCTGTCCTCACATTGCTAGAAGGACAAGAAGATTTTGTAGTTTGCACAAATGCCTTAGGAGTTGGCCTAGGTTATATTTTGATGTAGAAGGATAAGGTTATATATCCTATGCATCTCGTCAGCTCTAAGGTGCATGAGCGTAACTATTCTACACACGACCTAGAGATCGCAATAGTCATATTTACTCTTAGAATATGGAGGCATTACTTGTATGGAACATTTTTCAGACTCTTGACAGATCACCAAAGTCTGAGATACATCTTCACGCAAAAGGATTTGAACAGCAGATAGATAAAATGGTTAGAGCTATTATCAGAGTATGAGATCAACATAGCATACCACGAGGGCAAAGCAAATGTATTAGCATATGCTTTGAGTAAGAAGCCAGTTCGAGGCTCCACCAGATTTGCAGTAGTGTCAGTGATAGTTTGGTTAGAATAATGGCAAAACTGACCATTCAACCAAGTGTCAGGGTTGCATATGAAGCAAATCAAGAGGTGTGCTAGTAGTTGGAGCAGGGAATACACCAAGAGTTGCCAGAGCTGCAGATGGGTTGGTTAGACAGGGAAGTCACACCAGTGCTAGATATTGCTAAGGTATCCCGGAGTTCGAAGTACAATTTTTCACGAGGTTCACAATTCACGATGTGCAGTGCATCCAATTGGAGTGAAGATGTACCACGATGTCTGACGAACTTATTGGTGGCTAGGAATGAAGAGATAGGTGTACAACACAGTCGCCAGCTATTTGGTGTGCTAGAAAGTGAAAGTTACGTTCAGGAGGAATGCTACAGCCATTGGAAACCCCAGAGTGGAAGTGGGAGACTACAGAATATGTCGATCCCCAGTATGTTGGTTATAAGGCAACAAACCAATGGTAGTTGGACCAGAAATGATCCAGTAGACACAGGAAGTAGTGATGTAGATCAGGAAGAGAATCATGCAAGCTCAGGATAGACAGTAAAGTTATACCGATCAGCGCAGATGTGAGGTTCATTTCGCATTAGGAGATCATGTTCTTCTAAAGGTCTCTCTGATTAAGGGAAACATAAGATTCGAGATACGTGGGATACTCAGTCCATGATATATCAAACCATTTGATGTGAACAAGTGCCTTATAGGCTAGCATTGCCACCTCATCTATCATTTGCACATAATGTATTCCACGTATCATTACTTAAGGCATACTATCCATACAACTCTCATGTCATCATTTTCAAAGAGATATATCCGCAACCAGACCTGACATATCCAAAGGATACAATCAAGATCGTGGATAGCCGAGTGAAGGTTCTTAGAAGGAAAGAAATTCCACTACTACGAGTGCAATGGACTTGACGAAGAGTCAAAGAATCCACATGGGAATGTGAAGACGAGATGAAAAAGAAATACCGATAGATATTTGAGCAACTAGCTTCACGACCACGTACTCTAGACGAGACTTAGCACTTCATATTATTGATAAGTTTGAAATCTCCTTGGGTAAAATTTCAAGGACGAAATTTTTCTAAGCAAAGAATGTTGTAAAACCTACGACTCGAGTAAGAGTTTTACATTAGCGAGCCAGTCGGTTCAGCTGTTAGTTCAAATCAAGTCAGTTTCATGACCCGTGTGCTGAGTAAAGACCAATCGTGCGTTATGAGCGATGAGGGTCAAGTATACCTGAATATATGATCATAACGTCAGAAAAAAATGAGAAATAAGTTAATCAAGGTATATGACAGTATGCAATTACTTTTTTATTTTATATTTAATCGTAGAATTACTTTTAGGCCGAATAACGCATTAGAAGGCGTTAAATAGCAGTTGGGTGAGTTATTAATTATAGAACATGTCATTTTGATTTTATGGAGTGTATTATATTTTATGGTATTTTTCCATATTTTTCTAAAATTTTTTTAATTTATTAGGAGTTAGTTACTATTTTTAACTCGAGTAGGAGTCGAGTTAACTTTTATTTACGAGATTGCCACCATAAACCCTCACCCCGACTTTTTCTCCCTCTCCACCGATCACCCCCCCCGGATTGTTGTCGCTAATGCTCCTCTGGCTATCACACCACCTCCAATTGATGCCGACGAAGCCGCCAGAGCTCACTAAGTCATTCCCCCACCATCCCAACCGCCACCAGGCCTCTATGATGCCCGAACACCATGCCCTCGCATTGCAATCTCCGACTCCATTCCACCACTGGCCGTACCACTCCCTTGCCGCCGTGCTACCATTGCCACCCCCTGAACCTTTCCCCCACACTTAGCGCCACCCCTGAGGCTAGCCAAGGGTTGATTAGACAAGCCAACCGCGGCTGACTCACGGCCGCCATTGGCTAACATCATTGCCGCCATCGCCCTCACCACCACCATGGTTGAATTGAAGTTGTTGAGCCAGTGCCGACCCACAACCCCAATTAGCTTGCTAGAAAAGTTGCCAAAAACTTGCTAGAAATTGCCGAAAACGGTTGGAAAACTAGATTTCGCTATAATTCTCCAAAAATCACCAGATTTTCGCCCAACCCATCTAGCCGAACCCGATCAAACTTTGGACGCCACTGGTTTCCAAATTCAAGTTCCAAACCACGCTACAATCCAAATTCAAGTTCCAAACCACGCTACAAACCTAGTTGTCGCTGATTCTAACAACAAGAGGTATAATTAACTCCTACCTAATTATTTAAAAATTGATAATTATTAGCACAACATGCTAGGATTGGATTGATTGACATGGTAAATTATTTTTATTGAAAATAAAAAAATAAATTTGCATAATTTGAATGATATAAAATAAATGTTATTGAACTGATTAGGTAAACTAAGTATGAATTGTTAATTAAAAGCAACGTAGCCTAGAAAATCTTGGGTGGATTGATGTGAGTGCTTTGATTGAGTATGCTAGTTAGGATGTGTGAATGTACCAAAGCAGGCTTTAGTTTTTAGTTTTAATGTGTAGGTAAGGAGTAGAAGCTCGCCGCCAGACGCGTGGATGAGATTGGACCTTCTACTAGGTCTGTTCAGGTCTCGCTTTTGGTTTGACTCTTTCACTCTATCGTGATTTTTTTTAACACGTAAGCAGACGTATCAAGTGGTGGATTCATTGTATCCCACTCCACATGGGTCATTTAATTGTACGAATTTTTGGATTAATAACTTTCGAGGATGAGATCCCTTGAGTTTGTTTTTGAAAACTCAGATCCAGATCATTATGCCTTCAGGCCTACTATATTAAAATCCCTACCTAGACCTATCTATATATAGTTTTCTTGATTTTCTAGTGAGATGTGAAGCAAGGGAAAGTTGACTCATGCGCACGCGAGAGGTTGCACGTGCCAGTCAAAGTGGGCTGTGGATTGGTGAGCAGGTTATTCCATTCCTGAGGGATCCTGAGAACCCCACCTTTGAGTTTTTCAAACCCAAAGAAGTGTCAAGGATTACGGGTATTGCAATGCAGTGCATGTCTAAACTTATGGATTCAAAGAGTACTAAAGGCACCTACCTGAGAGTAGTCAGCCTTTGTGCTCAGGGTGAGGAGTGATATGGAGAATGTAAAGGGCTTTAGGATAATTAATTTTCCCGAGCAATGGATAGTTTAAAAATTTGCCTAAGCATCTGACAAGTCAAAATGGGACAAGTCTCGAGCCGAAGCCAAGGACTCCTGATTAGTGCCCTTATGAGAGTTTCTAATGCATAAGTATATAAATTATTTCATTTAACAGTAGAGTCAGCTCTTCTGTGCCTGTTTGATTATTAGTTATTTTTGGACAAATAACACTCGTTACTGATGCTTTCATATTATATACGTAGGTGAGAATCTGAAAGATTGAGCACTATCGGGACTACGGAGGAGCAACATTGCAACTTGCACACATGTACGTGCTGAGAATGAATGAGCAAGTGATGTGATGAATTGATGTGAATAGTGATAGATAAATTTCTTAATGTTTTGCTACATGAAACAATCTATGTGTGATATTATTATACTTAGAATGGAATAGGGTGAGTTAATGGGGTCAAGACCCGATTCAAAATGATGAAAATGATGATAATGGAAATATTGTGAGGAAAACATCATATTTTTATATGTTTTCCACATTTATTATCATGTATATATATGATTTGTCAGGGTGACCCCTATTGTACTTTTAGGGGAAATTATGTCCGCTTTGCTTTTAATAATCATTATTTTTTGAATATTTTATGGGATTGTTTTGTTTTAAACATAGTTGGATAAATTAGCCGATTCTACTCGGAATCGGCAGATTTAAATCGGATCGGCCGCAATCCGTTTCAAATTTGGGGTTGAATCGGGTTTTGAATTGGTTTTATAGTAAATTATTAAAATACCCTTGATATTATATTAAATAAATTATTTATGCATTGGATAAAATAGAAATTAAAAGTTTATAATGACAAAAATGCCCCCCTTTCTCTCCCTCCGCTGCCGCTACCCCTTCGCTCCGGGTGGCTTGGGGTAGGTCTGGCGTGGGGAGGCGGTGGACAGGCTGCCGGAAGGGGGGGCGGGGTGTTTGATGATGGGTCAGGACGAGGGTGGCGGGGAGGGGGGACGGGGCGGGACGGCGGCCAGCGGAGGGAGGCAGGGCAGGGTGCCGGCGCCGGCGGCGGGGGTGAAGGAGCGAGGTCCGGGGGTGACATTCTCGTAATTAAAAGTTGACTCGACTCCGACTCGAGTCAAAAATAATAATTAATTTCAAATAATTTTTAAAAAATCCAAGAAAATATTAAAAAATATCATAAACTATAATACACACAATAATATCAAAATAACATCAATACCTAATTTTTATATATTTATGTTATGAGTTATTAAATTATTATATATGACCGATTAGACCGATTTGGACCAATTTAACTGAACCGATTTTGACTGATTTAGACCGATTCAATCTGATTCAGTGACTCCTTCGAAAACCGATTCTGATTCCATTCATTTTTCCAACTATGGTTTTAAATATGAATTGTATATCATAATATTCATCTAGAACCACGATAGAGCATACGCATCTCATCCACGTATTGAATGTTTGCATCACCATTTTAAGATACTCGAGGTTAGACTCAGATCGGCTTAACCGAATTAAATAGTTTAGCTAAAGGTTTGGTCGGCTGTAGCATTTCTGGTTTGGTTTGCGGGTAAACCAAATTAGGGTGTTACACTCCTTGTGTTGATTTGATAAATTGATTGATATTTGAGAGTTTGTTTTTGGTAGTGATTATGATTGTAATTATAATTGGATTATGATTCTAGTGAAATAAAGTCGTTAGCCACCGAGGGCTTTTCATTCGTCTTAGGGGTTTCCATGTAAAAGTTTGGTGTCCCGTTACTCTTTGATTGCGATTATAATTACTTGTGAGTATGCTTGTGGATTGTCTGCTTGAATCAAACATTTGAGGGAATTCTGGATCATGGATGCCAAATGTTTGTCAAATTTCTACTGTGTGATTTCTACATTGTTATAATTCCCAAATAATAACATCGCTATGATTTCTTGTTTCCTTCTTTAAATCTTTATTTCTTTTGGAAAATCATCTTTTCTTTTTTTGCAATTTTATTTATGGTATTACTGGTTTGTTGCCATTATCTATTGTTTATTGCCTTCTTTTGTTCTTTGATGATTGCATAACGGGAAAACATTATTGAAAGTTGAAACCACTTGAGGTTGCAAATTGTTCAATTTTATAGTTCGTTGTTATTAGCTTCATGCAATAAAGCTAAATATGAGCTGCCCAAAGTTTAATAAAACCACCCCTACCTCTTGAAAGTGTCATGCTTCTTCCCAAAATCCTACCCCAATCCTCCCCCAAATTCATCAATTCCTCCTCATTTACCACCCCAAATTCATCAAACTTTTGTTGGACAGACCTAAATGAGGCTTATTAGAAATAGGAAAGTTATTCTGCGCTAGGCACAAAAAGATTTTGCGCCCTCTAGCGTTGGGGTTGTCCGATTACAAGGACGGCCTACATTTAAAAAATTAATTCGGACCGTTCGATTATAAGGACGGCCGAAATTATATTTTAAAGGAAATAGATTCTGGCCGTCTTTGTAATTAGACAACTTAAACGTGCAAAATGTAGAAAATTTTTCGGTACCCGGTGCAGAATAAATAGTAGAAAATATTCTCCTAATGTCTTTTTCATCGTGGAGACTAGATTAGACATTGACCTATCGCCTTTCTTTTGCCCTCATTTGGGACTCATTCCCCTTCCTTGGTGAGGCCGAGCGTTGGCAAATCTGGTGGATGGGTGTTTGGTTTCAACCAGTCTATTGTCTCGTTTAGCATCTCTGGGCGAAAAAATAGAATGATTTGGGGTGCAGTCGATCATGTTAAAGATCAGATTGGAGATCTAAATCTCACCCTATCAGTATTGATAAAAAATGAAGGTATTTGGGATAAATTTTCCTAGGAAAACTTCTAGCTGCGTGGAAATCATTACACCTGACTGACTGATGCTTCATTGGCAATAAATTCGCATGGTGGAATGGACATGTGGGGCGTGGATCTATTATGGCTAGGCTTGATGGGGCGTGGGCATCTACGGAATGGATTGCTTCCTTCCCAGATGCAACTGTCCAACACCTTGCTCCAAACTCTTCTAATCATGTGCCAATTCTTGTTAATGTCTACCCTCTGAGAAAGAGGAAGAAATCCATGTTTAGATTCTTGAATTTCTGGACAGTGGAAGGGAGTTCCCGCAAATTGTTGGTCGCTGTTGGTCCCCATGAAGAGAATTTGTCATCAAGCATTTACAGGGTTCGAATGGAACTCGACAAATTCTCTTCAATCATATACAGTGTTGCCTTCATGTGGAATTCGACAGGGAGACCCGTTCTCTCCCTATTTATTCATCCTTATTACTCAGTTCTCTCTCATGATTAACGAGGCACACTCAAAGGGGAAATTCTCAGGTATTCATGTTGCAAAAAATGCTCCCACTCTGACCCACCTTTTATATGCAGATGATATCTTGCTCTTCTCTAAAGCTGATCCTGGAGATACTAAAAACATCAAGCAGCTCCTTCTTCAATTCACATCCATGTCTGGTCGATCTGTCAATTTTTCCAAGTCCTAACTGATCGTCCCCATTAATCTTTGCTCACATACTAAAAGTATATCCAGAGCCTTGGGGATGGAGGCAATACCTGATGGTTTCAACTGGGCCTTCCCATTTTTTGGCTCTAGAGAATTTTCTCTTCTTTCTAAAAAGAGGTATAGGAGTAACTGATCGTCCCCAGAATATTTACTCCTATCCCCCGTTTTAGCAACTGATCGTCCCCATTAATCTTTGCTCACATACTAAAAGTATATCCAGAGCCTTGGGGATGGAGGCAATACCTGACGGGGAATATTTACTCCTCCCTCTCGTTTTAGCTTTCTCGAAAGAAGAATCTACTTATATTGAGGCTCCCATCATGCCATTTTGTAATTATGTAAAGAAAATGGTCTGTAATATGCAAATGAAACTGAACTGGATCCCCCGTCTTAAGAATTGTACCCTTTGTATTTAGCTGCAATGGTATTATGTTCCTTTCAAGAAAAAAAAGCCTTTTGACAATAATATTCTTTTAAGACTTCTTTTTATTGTGTAAACATTGTTGGAAATTACAACTTCATCGATGCTCTTTATATATTTCATTTAAATAGCCTTAGTTACATCCTCTTATGAACCGGTATGAAAGGGTATGAAAGGATATATTACTGTAGTTATGTCCTTTGAGAAAGGAACACAGCTATCTACTAGCCTTCCTAGAAGGTATTGCACCACTTGAATGCACGAGCATTGCACCACTTCTAAACGGTTGATTTGGTCTATACATGTAATGTAATCTTATGACGTGGGAATGACAAAAAGGACCACTGGTGGACTCCGATCTCCCATAATTAATATAACAAACAGTGTGCCACATAATTGGGCTGAGACTAAATTTCTATCTACAACTTGATATGATGTGAGTTCCCGAGTAAAATGGATTCAGACTTTGATTTTGATATTTCATATATATTTGCTTTATATTTTGTGCTCAAGTGCCCAATGGGAGCCAGAATTAAAGAGTGTTTTCCATTCAGAGGGTTTTATTACTGGGTTTTCCATTCACATAGTTTACCATGCATTATATTATTTTTTCACCTCATTTACAAAAGATAGAAATGATAAGATATATGTTTTAAAATTGACTCGAACTTAAAGATCAGCTTAGGCCCTACTCATGTCGAGCCGAGTTGATCATGATTGTTGTCAACCCTAGTTAGATAATTTGGCGTTTCTAAAAACGGTGTCTCTAGAGAATTTTCAACAATGTGAAGAGAAGAGTATTGGTTAGTTGACTCTTCTCCCCCCCTTTGCCTCTCTCCATTCTACCTTCCCCACATTGCAGCCACCATTGCAATTTGCACCGGCGCCACCACCGTCCGACGTCAACCCGACTCCCTCACTGTCCCATTCCGAAGGCAACTGTACAGCTCCCATACGCCATGAGTAGCACCCTGTCCAGTGCCATTGGCATCGTAGTCTTCATTGTTATCATCATCATTGTCATCATTATCATTATTATCTGTGAATGGAACCTGCGACCAGGTGTCAACAATTCGGACTATTTAGTGCCTGTTGTCGAAGGCAATATGACGGTCGTTGGATTGGACGAAGCCACCATTGAGACCTACCCCAAGCTCCCCTACTATAAGGCTAAGCTCAAAAATAAGGGCACAAGCGCTGATTGTTGCTCCATCTGCCTCGCCAACTACGGCGACGACGACTTGCTCCGATTATTGCCGGAGTGCAAGCATTTGTTCCACCACAAGTGTGTCAAACCATGGCTGCTGCAGCAGGCTAAATGTCCCGTCTGTCGAAAACCGCCGCTGAAGAGCACTAGCATGCCCACACAGCAAATAGAAGTGGTCATATTAAACAGCCCCAGATAGATAGAATTAGGAAGAATTGTGGACTGGTAAGTTTGTTTATTATCTATAAGTCTTTAATCAAGCTTATCAATGTTCATCAATTCCTTATTTACAAGAAAAACAAGGACTCAATTAGTTTCATGTTCATAACAACGCAGGTAGTCATAAGCTTTGTATATAATTATCTATAAAGCTCCACACACAACACATGTTTTATACATATATTATATTTGCCAATAATGCTTTTTATTGCAAATTGTTTAGTAGTTTGCAGTAGATCTAGCCAGTTTCCTGCCAGGGACAAAGTTGAAAAAGAATATTAATATTATTGTGAACATTCAATCGAGATTTGGAGCTTTAAACTTGCTAAGCGAAAGGACCAAGTAGACAGATAGTCTCCATGATAAAGGGTTTATTTGAGAATTAGCATACTAGGCAAATAGTAATTATTCTTTATCAATTACAGTTTGTAGAACCTTCAAAAAATATGTATATAATATTATGAATTATTAATTTGTTGCAAATTGACCTTTCCAAGCTTACCAATTTAAGTTCGAGATGGACTGAGTTCGAGTTTGAACCTAATTTACTTGGCAAAAGCTTCAGTTGCCACTCCTAGTTTTGACAAAGATCAAATATTATTGGATTCATAAAAACTTATTATATACATTTATTAATTAACATCAAATAGCTATTGAGGGGAAAAAATAGACTAAAAAAAGTGGCAATACAAGGATGGTTTGCTGCTGACATAAACGATGAATTAGATTGGAAAGGAGTTATTGAATTAAGCTGATTCATTAAAAATTAGACAAGAATCATTTTACTTGAATCGGTCAAAATCGGTAAGTTATTAATTATAAAATATGTCATTTTAATATTAAGGTATTTATTATATTTTATAATATTTTTTAAAATTTTTTAAATTTTTTAAAATTATTCAAAATTAATAATTATTTTTTTATTCTAATTAGATTTGAATAAATTTTTAATTACAAGAGTACCACTAATTATTTCTTTCACTACAATTCTCTCTCCCCAATCATCCGCATCGCCACCCAGACCTAATACCCGTCCTCCTCTCCCCCACCCCTCTTTGTCACGACCAATTTACATTTTTTTTAAGCCAAATTCTTTTAATTCAATTTAAATCAACAAATTCTCCGACATTTGCAACCACGGCTGTCATGGATTGCCTGTGTAATCAAAGGATATAGATATTTTTAGCTGTTCTTATCTACGAAGAGATAAGAGAGAAAATAAAGGATAGCGAGTATGATTGATTGAATTGACCGTCCTTTTGTCTTTTCGTTTTTTTCCTTTTTCACTCTTCACTTGATCTACCTGGGCCCAACAAAATTCCCAAGAAAAGGTATCAATTAGAATATAATTAATAAATAATAATAATAATAAATAAACATCACATCAAATGAAAGTGTAACTTTTCAAAAACATTTAAAGGAAAAAAAACCAAAAGGAAGTGCAGCCAAAGTTTTTTTATTCTACGTTACTCACACAACTCAAAAAAATAAAAAATTAAAGAACATTTAAAAAAATCGCACACACTCTTGACAAATGCCCGCATTATAAAATATTTTTCTACATCAACGCTTAAATTTTTAAGGAAAATATTATACCCACCTCTAACCCAACGTATACGCCATTAAATAATTGTTATATCAAAAACATGAAATTCAGATCATATAGTCTATTGAGTAAGAAATATTTTTCAGAAGCCCAAATTTGTATGTTTTTTTCTAAATCTTTTAAACTAATTTGGTAAGATCATGTAGTCTATCAAGTAAGAAATGCTTTTTCCGAATCCCAAATTTGTATGTTTTTTCTAAATCTTTTAACTAATTTGGTAATTTTAACCTATATTTTAGCTCTCGAGCAAAATAAAAGGTTTCGTCAAAGTGTGCTTCTAAACGGACGATTGGTGTGGATTATTCCAACTAGCCGAAGAAATGATCGATGTGGATTATTAAATTTTTTAACATAAAAATAATCATTTATTAAATAAGATATATGCGTATTAGTACAATCAACATCATTTGTTGCCGCTAGTTATCAAATCATAACTTCGCATCAAAATCACATTAAAAAGATGAAGTGATCACAAGCCATTTAATCACGGACATAATAGGATCGATTATGGCTTAATTAATTAAGCCAGAGCTTTTGACCATGGAGAAAGAAATGAGATGAATTAGCTTACAACTATATGAAAGCATTAATGATATTGGATTAATGTTAAATATTCAATCTCACCAACTTTTTTGTATAGAAAAAAGATCGACGAGGTCAAATTGCATTATAAAAAGTGATATGATGCACATCAGCACTATTTTGATATATTCACAGGGCCACATTTGATTATCTGTACTGATCATGTATATAAATTTGATATGCTGCACATGACTTTATAGTTTTAAAACTCTTCCCCAGTCTAACTCTATTTTATAGCTTATCAAATCAAACTCTTATAATTCTATTTTATAGCTTATTAAATCAAACTCTATAAATGATTCTACGGTGACTGCTTTTATAATTGATTATAACTTAAATTATAAAAGTTATCAAAATATATTATCTCTTTTTTTAATTAGACAAATCAACATGTCCAAGTATTATGAATTACATATTTATGAATTTTAAGTGTCAATAGAATAATATATTCTCATTTCATATAATTATTTATTTACAAAATAAAATATTTAATTTAAATGCCATTGAGCCGACTCTATTCTATGAAATACATTAGCATGATTGATAGTTGTAGGATCTTTTAACCAAAATTGTCCATTGGATTTTGGAGTTCATAAACATCAGCCCTGTATAAATTAATAAATTAGGTAAAGGGAAGTTCAAAATAACATTGCCAAGATAAGGAACATTGTGACATGTAAAGCACATTTTTGAGTTATATAATTGATGCTTTGGATACTTATTACATGTCTTTTAAACATTTCTTTTGCTAAAAAACTAAAATATGTATAAAAATATCTTTTACAACACATTCAATTTACAATGAAAATGCATCATATTGTGTTCATAATTTGCATCAGTTTCTCCGGTAACAATATGATTAGCACCAACATAAGTGTCGACTTAACATTATAATATTTTAGTCAGTATTATAATATTCACATGCAAAAATACAACACAAGTATTACATCTACCATCAAGGGTTTTCATATTGGATTTTCATCCTTGACACTCCCAACATTGTAATTCAATTTGCTCGGATTTATTCTTTTAAGTCTCTTATTTTTTCGACATTGATGAGGATATTTCAGGCTGTGCAATTAAACTGTTGGCCGATGCAAAAGGATTATTTGATGCGTGATTTAAATTTTAAAAATTCAGGATTTGGTGTAACACCCCG
>JAURVB010010206.1:0-37430 GCA_033002965.1 Piper betle | reverse complement strand
TAGCTCAATATATAGACTCACACTCTTTAGCCATAAACTCATCAATGGAAGTAAGGAATAAAAGAACATTAAAAAAAGGTACGGGAAAGATGGGTTGAAGGATGATGGCTATGCTTTAAAGTTTATATTCTTTTCCTACTTTCCTTTCTCCATGGTTTCTATATTCTTGTAATTGTGATGATCTTAATGATTTCAATAAATTTCATGTTTTTTAACTAAACACATTATGGAGTAAATTCATTATTCAGGATTTACAATAGATCTTAATTGTGGAGTTTAATAAAATATATTCCTCTTCTCTATTTGATTAATGTGTTTAGATTGTTACTCTATTTTGTTTTAATGCATATAATAATAGATTGGCCACCTAATGTTATAGAGATCCAATTTTCTATAGGAATAGAAAAATTGGGTTTTTCATATTTGTCTATGTTCATATCTTGAAGTGATTCATGTGTGAAATAGAGATATACCTATTCACCAGTGTGAGATAGAGATATACTTATTCACCATATTTAACCCTGTAAAGGCTTACTTAATGTGTTATTCAAATTATAACCGTATGGAGAGAAATAGTAATTAGATTAGAGTAACAACTTCATAGATAGTTGCAAGAGCCCATTTATAACTAAGTTCCTTGTGCAGCTAACAGCACTACAAAAGGGGAAAGCCGAGAAAAAAAGGAGGAAAAAGGAAAAAAGAAGGGGGGAAAGAAAGAAAAGGCTAAAGATGACTTGTAAAACACAACTAAGACTAGTAAGTATGCCCAAATGCATGCGACACACCACTAATGCAACAAGCAGCCCTAGGCTACTCTAAAACAGTAGAAAACACATGCACCGACTTAACAATTGGGGCCAACTGGAACAACTCAATGACAGACACACCCAATGCCCAAACCCACAACACCACAGAAAGGACCCCTTTAGCACCAGAACGATAGAACCAAACTGATCGTGTGCTACCTGGATCGAGACAAACACAAAACTGGGTACAAAACACCAGACCTAGGAGCCATGTTTTTTATAATTCGTATATATGTTGTGGCCTGTAGCCATTGTGTGTTTACCACTTCGGTGAATTGAAAAGTTTTTGAATTATTAAATTTAAAATACATCAACATTAGTCTTTGAATTTTTTTCATGGTAATTTAACATTTATTTATTCAATTAATTTTTAAGATAAGTGATTTTAAATTTTTATGCTAATTGACATGTGGTTAACTACAAGAAACAGAAGAGATAATAATAATTATATAATTGAGGTGTTAATTTTTTGTGAGAAAATATTAATATTTATAATAAGATAACAACTAGATAATATATGAAGTATGGGATGAAAATAAATTTCTTTTTTAATCCATTTTGTTCATAAATTACTTGACCTTATATTAAATTAACAAATATAGATAATATCTCGTGCAATCGACTGACACCCACTCTCATTCCCACCAATTCCCTCCTTCCGCACCCAGTTGTCAACTATTAATGTCTACAGCTCACAAGGGCAGCCCAAAGGTTTTTTTAAACCAAACTATATAATGAAATTTCTGGTTGTCTGAACAGTGTGGAAGTGCGAATGCCATTTCAAAATTTTTGTACACCTGATAATTGTGCATAATGTCATGCATCTAGGGCTATAAACAAGCCAAACTTGCTCGCAAGCATTTTGCGTTCGGCTTGATTTGGCTTGAACTAGTACTCGTTAATTTTGTGCTCGAAAAAATATTTGGCTTGAAATAGATAGCTCGTTGAACATCAAACAGAGCTTGAGCTAAGGAGTGTTCAGCTCGGCTTAGCTCAAAACTAGAGCTCGATGTGTTCAAACTCGAAAAAATATTCGGCTTGACTCAACTCATCAATACTATTGAGGTCACATTGAACTTATATAGTGTTGGAAAAAAATTTGATCATATATAAGTTGAGTACAAACCATGCACAAACATTCACTCGGTTCGAGCTCAGCTTGAAAACATAGCGAGCCAAACCCGAACACCATGAATTTTGGATGAGCTCAGCTAGGCTTGTTTACATCAATGCTCGTCAAGCACTTAAACAAGCTCAAACATACTTGCCAAAAATCAAGCCAAATTTAAACAAATCGCCGCTCGGCTCGGCTCGTTTACACCCCTACATACATCCTATCATACATTTATGCGATTGATCCTACATATATCCCATTGGCCTATGACACCTTATCTTTGTCAAAGTCCGTCGGAAGCATGCACTCAATTCAATCCTCCCATGCCGGACAAATATACTAAATGGGCTGAATCTGTGTTCCGAGGGTGAGCGTGTGCACTTGTAAAAACCAAATGTCACTTAGTCCCTCTCATTAAAGAAATATCACTTAACTACCATAAAAATTAATGCAGCTAGACAACTACCGTTAGTGATGACATAATAAACTTGAAACAGATCAATTGATAATGTGAATAAGTATCAAAAAATAAAATTATTTAATATTAAAATAATTAAAAATTAATTAATATATAAAATAAATAAATATATTTAAATAAAATGTATGTGATAAAATAAAATATATAATAACTAGGTAAAACATATTATTATTTTATTGAATTTTTTCTAAGGTTGTTTTTTAGTCCGTATGTGAATGAAATGTTTTTTTATTATTTTTTGACCCATAAGTTAAAAATTAGTCGTATATTAGGAAGTTAAATAAAATAAAAGATTTTATTATTTATTTCAACTTTTTGTATAGTGGTTATGCTCCTACTTTGCATTTTTATTAATTTTAATTAATTTTATTTTTTGATGTGACTTTGTCACATCAACCATTAACTAGTTACAAGCCAACCTTTGTTAAGTGATCTTTTTTAAATGAGGGGTGATGGAGAATGCTGGTGGTTCCCGGTCGGCGGCCGTGTGCAAGGCGACCATTTTGGCCTCCAAATTTTAGCAAATAGCACGGCGGTATGTGGCGGTGCTGATCAGGAAACATAGCTGGTATGGGCAGCTGTCGATCGGTGGCCATGGTGTCTCAGGCGTCGACCTGTCAATGGCTCTCAAATGCAAGAAAATTGAGAGACTATTATATGCTGAAAGTGAGATCTCGGCTCATAATATTGGTTGGGTAAGAGGTGGAGCTTTTAATAGCCGATGGAAATTGTTGTATGTTGGGCGCGGGGCGCATTGAGTTAATTTTTTTGGAAAATCGGTGCATTACCCATTGTTGTAACAATCGAAATCAATAATGGAATTGAATTTTTAAAACTTTGAATCATACTAGTTCAAACCAGTTCATAACCTACTCACAGGTTGACAAAATTAATTTAATTACCATCTGTCTATATGAAAATTAGTTTATATGCCGTACTGAAATTAGGATAAAAAACAATACTGAACTAAATCTTTTTGACAAACTATATTTTTCGCCATAAAATCTAGTTTTCTTAAGAAAATTTTATAAATTTTAAAATGGTAAACATCATAAATAGGGTGAAAATGTAGGTAATAAAAAGGCTATAAGATGAATTTTCATATATTATAGATATCATTATTCTTTAGTATAGTATAGTAAACAAATATTAAAAATATACAAAATCTGTTAAAAATGGTGCTTCATAAATCATTTATGAACTAACTAAACTCTAGCTGGAATTGGGCAATAACCTGGATTTGCTTTTTTGAGAGTTGAGTTGAACCAACTCATTCAGACCGGTTCAAACTAATTCTCACAACAATGGTATTAACATTCATAATCAATAAAAAATTTGAGTTTCGCCCAAAATTTTATTCTTTTAACTCTACTTGGTACGGTTCGGTTGGCCTGGTCCAAGCTAGTTTGATTTATCAATAAAATATTATCAATACTTGATTATTTTTTAATACTTATACTAGACTGACAGTGGGAGTTGTTTACTGACTAGATTAATGGATTTGTTATAGTTAGAGGGAGATGTCCGAGATTTTTCTTATTATTTTTGGAGTATAGTATGATATGCATACTAATCAACTGGACTATGTTGGGTCGTGCAATGTATTACAGATGACTTTGCTGGGTCGTCCATACTGAGCAACAGGACTATGTTTGTAAACTACGTAACATCCAAATTTGGGAGAAAGAAAAAAGAGCAATTTATTGAGTTGAAGCAGGGGAGTAATCAAATCAAGCTAGCTTGGGAGCAAAACGCTTTTGGCTCAGTTTGGATCGAACTTAGTAATCGTCATTTTAGAGGTTGAACAGGAGCTCGAAGAACTATGAATAAAGCTTAAGTATTGTATGGTTCGGCTTGATTCAGCTCGAGCTCAATGTATTTGACATTAATAAAATCTTCAACTTGGTTCAAATTGTAACTTAATATCAAAATATTTATGTTTTTTGATAACTTATATATCATTGGGGTCAATGTATAATTTTAGAAAAAATCAATTTTTCGCATGGATTGAAAATCTTTAAGATATAAGGCGAAGTTGAACTTATTGGAGTCATCAAAGAGCTCGACTTGACTCAATTAGAAATTGATTAAATCAAACATCAACCAAGTTGAATACTCATTGATAAATTTTCAAGCCGCTTGAGCTCAGCTCATAAATATAACCATATATCAAACCAAATTCTAATAGTTGGGACGTTCTCGGAAAAGAGACTTGCAACAGGTGTCATGAACCTCTCTTAATTCAAAAACTAGTTTAAAGAATAAGATAATCTCCCCTTCACACATTGAGCAGAGGGGCTACAGAAGACCCACTGTAACAGAAGACCCACTGTAACACTTGACTGATTGGTATAAATCACCTAGAATAATGGTGTTTTTAAAAAATAACTATAGTAATTAAATTAATCTTTCCTAATTTAGGTGATTTACACCAATCACGCAAGGGCTACAGTGGGCTTGTTGTAGCACTTACTACAACAAATCCCTGGCCCAGGGACGAGATAATGAGTGTTAAACATGCTTATGTAACTCTTTTCCTTATTATAAATTGCTTGTTGGGATGACATAGGGGGTGAGTGAACATTGTAATGGACACATGTCTAAGGGGAGCGTGCATATATATAAGGCGAGAAATAAGGCTTAGAATATAGTCATCTCGTAGGCTTCAAATTGTAATTAATTAACGAGAATGACTGCCTCATTCTACGATATCAACTCCTTATTAGTCATACATTTCATGACATGTTCATCATGACATAAGCATTCAATGACATGACATCTTGCATTACTTTTGTACCAATTCCTGTGCAGGTATGGAACAATGAAGATGTAAAACTACAAGGTGAGAGCTTGAAGACTTGAAGAGTTGAGGATATCAATGACAAGCTCAATGGATGCTTCATAAGGATTGACACCAATTACTTTGAGAATTCACAATACATTGAAGTTATCTTCATCAAAAGGTCTCAAAAAATGTATTGAATCTTGTTTTGATGGGATAACAATGCAAGCTCTCAAAGTGTAATCAAAAGAGTCTATGCACCATCAAAGAAATTAAGATCATTGAGACTCCAAGTGAAGAAGAAACATCAAGCAACAAATGAAAGAAATCAAAATTTGAAATGGATTGGTTGACCTTAGGCATGAGCTTCGACAACCAAAGATGCAAAGGTTTGGAGGAATGGAGAGAGGCTTAAGACTTTGGTAGACGTTCGGCAAGGACTTCGGCCACTGTAGATGCAATGTTTGTTCCAAAGAATGATGTGTTGAAGTGTGCATGACTTCGGTTCCACTTCAGTCAGAACTTTGGCAACTGAAGACATGGGATGTAGGCCAAGGAAGAATAAAGTTTAACCTTCGGTTAACCTTTGGTGAGTGATTTGACAACCGAAGGCCTAGGCTTTGGTGAAGATGTTGTGAAGAATTAGATTTTGGTAAACCATCAGTTGCAGGTTTTGCAACCAAAATAAAAGAGGGAACCTGGGGCTGATGTAGCAAAGAGTCAAGGAGGACTTTGGCAAACATTCTTCCAACGGTTTGTTAGCCAAGAGGGTTTAGGACCCCCTAGGGCTGATGTGGAGAATGGAGAGTTGAAGTTGACAAAACTTTGGTAGAGCTTTAGTCATGGGCTCAACAATTTTAATTGAATGATTGGCAGATATTTGGTCAATCGTTTGACAATTGATCATTATTGAAAAGTTGCCAAAATTCGTTGTTGAAAAAAGCAAAAGTGAGAGCTCCAAATCCCAACGTCTTCAATTTTTTTAGAGTTATGAAAACCTACAAATAGGGCCTCGGGGGAGTGTTTTGACACACTTTGGATGATATTGAACCCCTAGAGCTCTCTTTGATGTTTGGACAAGCTCAAACTTATGTTAGGATTGGCTTTAACTATTAGCTTGTATTCCTAGGATTTTGGTTATGTACCCAAGGAGTGAATCTTGTGTGAGGCTTTGCTCAAGTATGTTTGACCTAATTTGTAAACTCCCTAGGTGTGGGGAGTGTTTGTGAGCACTTGGCCTAGAGAAAGATGGTGCTTCGATTGAAGACTCTTTTGGCTCAAAGTGTAATCTTGTGAAGGGAGGTGTAACTTTGAGAGGTGGTGGCTCCAAGGGTATTTGGATCTAGTTGTAATATTCCTTAACACTTGGGAGGTGCTTGAGAAGGAAAATTTGTAGCTCCCAAAGTTCCTTTGCATTCGACATTGGAGAAGAAATACTTGTTTGAGGCTCCTAGGGTGTAAGAGGTGCAAGCTTCCTTGATGCTTAGGGGGTGTTTAGGAAGGAAGCTTTGTAAGTACAAGGTTCCTTGGCACTTAATGCTTGTAAATGAGTTATTATTGTTACTTGTAAGTTGTACAAGATGTTGACATAGTGAAGCTACAAAGGCTACCCAATCAAAAGACTTGGTGGGATAAAAGAAAGAAGTACATTTGAAACCTCTTAAAACATCATTGTCTTCTCTCTTCCCTTCTATCTTTTGTGTGTTTGTTTTATATTTGATTCACTTGTTTGTACACTTCACCTAACTCCCTTGTGTTTGAGTTGTTCACTGTAAGGAGCTAAGTAAATCAAGCTTGCATAGTTTGAACTTGTATTGCCTCATGCACCATTTATTCAATTAGGTTCATTATAAATTGTCTTACTCATTTACTTGTACTTATTTTGATTACCTATTTGTGATTATCCTCTCATTGTACTTAAATAATTTCCACTTTAATTGTCCACTTGCGGTCTTTATAGGGGCTAGGTATTGTGGGCATCAAACTCTTTTGCTAAGGATGTAGTTACCTCTCTCCTACATAGACACTTTCACTTTTGCAACAAAATTTACAACAAGTTTTCCCATTTATTTTCTTAAAAAGTGTATTCTAGGTTTAAGGGAAATTTTTTGATCTATATATGAGACTCAAAATGAATCACATGGTTTTTGGTAATTTGTATTTAGGAGTTTTCGTTTAGTTTGGTTAAAGAAGAAAGAAGATTCTAGTTATCTTGTTCAAAGACTTGATAATAAAGTGCTGGGGTTGGATAGGGATGGGTTGGGTCAAATATGGATTGGATATAGCTATATACACATCCGATCTGAATCAAAAAATGCGAACCTAAATCTAATCAGAATCTGAAGATTACATCCACTTCATTACCATCTTTATCCGATCCAAATCCATAAAACTATATCCGATCCCATCCGACTTGATTTACTAAAATAATATGAATAATATAATTTTAATATAAAATAGAGAAAAAAAACAATATTTTACATATTTTTAAATATAATTTTAAAAAATATCATCTATTCAAATTGGATGCAGATCGGATCACACTAAATCTATATTAGAATCGAATATTTTTGAATTTATCATATATCCAAAAGTTCGAACCCAAAACCAAAAAGGTCAGATAAGGATCGAATTCAAGGATATTAGATATCTGAACTCACCCCTATGGTCGGAATATAACTTACTTCCTAGGTCAAGTAAAACTTGTAAATTGTATCATAAAGTTTGTTACAAATATTACGAATAATTATGCTATATGTGCTTCTAAGAGTCAAAATTTTTTCTTATGTTGATGGACTCTTAATGTCATTATTAGTGGGGTACAATCACAAGCATAGGGATTGCCTTATAGGCATGAGCTACGGCTCATATAGTTTATATGAGCTACATATTTTATTTTGAGTAAGGTCTTATAGCTTTATAGGCTATAAGACCCATTCAACAGACAGCATTTCAACGCCTATTAAATGTCTTCAATGGCAATTTTGAAGATTCAGAAATTAATAGGTACTATTATTATGCACGTCTTAATACTAATGGGGTCTTGTAGCTGATTATAAATGCTGTAAGGTCTTCTAGCTGGTTATAATTTTTCTTAATTGGCTCATTCCAAATAGAGTACTTGAATTATGCACCAACAAGGCTACCATTCCAATATGATATATAAGCTACTCCACCCAACCAAACTTTCAACAATTCTGCCATTTATATTTGGCATAAACCAAATACTACAAAAATGAAAAAAAATCCAGCGGACAATTTCATGTTAATGGAACTTCCAACAATTCATCTTCTTCACCTTTTTTTTTGCAAATATATCATTATATAGCAAAGGAAAAATGTTACAAAGAATATTCAATAGACCATTTCACATTAATTTTGCCAATTGTCTGCAAAAATCAAATATTCTACCAGCAAAGCAAGTAAAAATAAAAATTTTAAAAAGATCAATGGACGATTTGAGATGATAAATGGTTAACCTACATTCATGAAGCATATCAGCCGGTCGAGAAGGTGGTGAGCGAGAGAAGGGTGGCGGGTGTCCGAGTTCATCGGCGAAGGTGGAGGTGGGATCAAGCCGCGGTGGCGGATGCAACGTGGTCAGAAGGCGGGCCGTCGCTGTAAACGGTGAAGTTGAGGATAACTAGAGTTTCTAGCAAGGGTGCCCATTGGATTGGCGGGTCAACCCGAGTTTGAAAATCGACTTGGTGAGTTTAGGATAATCCGGTTTGTACTTTTTTTGTTTGAGCTTTTTACATAAAAATGGGGAAAAGCTTTTTGATAAGAGTTTTTTTGTGGAAAAGAAAGATAGTAAGAAAAATAGGGTAATTAGTAATTAATAATTTTCATAAAAGGGAAAAATTTAATTATCTTAAATATCCTCCAACAATTAAGGATTGAGTTCCATAAATAAAATAAATATTTTTAAAGAATAGGTCAGTCAATATATCCAACCAATAATAACCGACGTCGATGGTCATCACCAACCACGACGAGAAGTGAAAGCCTAAAAGTAGCTAAATCTAGTTATCCGAATGTGTGACACGTAGATTTAACCATGACTTCGGTCGTTGATG
Source organism: Piper betle (assembly GCA_033002965.1). Taxonomy (NCBI): domain Eukaryota; kingdom Viridiplantae; phylum Streptophyta; class Magnoliopsida; order Piperales; family Piperaceae; genus Piper; species Piper betle. Next base: position 28,174 of record JAURVB010010206.1, on the reverse strand, counting down.
TTAAAAATTAAAAAAAGTTAGATGAGTGTTCTCCGCAGTCCACCCACATCATTACATAACTACCAAAGTAAGATTTTTTGGATCATAATTAATATCTACCCTTATTTTATAACATTGTTAGAGAACATGGGTGATGAATGTCGATAAAGCATGACTCATAAAAAAATATTCCTTAATGAACATGTTCGAGTCTTTTTTTGTTTTAACCTACACTATAAAGATTACAGTTTTGTCATTAGTGTAAAGTTTTTCTTTTTCTGGTAATTGCTCTTATTTTTAATGACCCGATGATATAAAAAATGACAAATACCATAGCCCATTTTTTGATAAAAAGATATTTTTAATATTAGTTGATAATAAGAAAAATTGACATAATTTCTATAAAAATTATAAGAAATTATAAATTTTCTTAAATACCTATTTTAAGTGCGGGTTGAATTTAGCAAGAAAAAAATGAGCTTAATATACATGAGTTGCATCTCATATAACTTAGATGACCTACAACTTCTATCTGGGTTTAACTTGCTAATATCTACTATATAAATATAAAAACAATAACTTGGGTAGAGATAAATTTTCAAATCATTCTAATGCGTATAACTCTTTTATCTTAATTATTAAAATAATTGTAATAAAAATTAATTTTAAAATACTTTTAAACAAGTATATTTCTAGAAAACTTTCAACCTCCAATTTGTTTAATCTACGTCCAATACATATAGACACTAATATGTGAAACTTAGTAAAAAAAAGTTTAAATTAGAGATGTACTCATATAAATTATGAGCTGTAATTCACCACCTTAATTTTTCAAAAATAAAAAATATACTTAACACATGAGTTTGGTCAATTCTTGTTATATGGAGACATGTTGAATATTGCTCGGTCTATTGATGTCGTTCAAGGCCATGAACTTGTCGTCAATCCTTCTGTTCTCCTCAAAGAAGCGCATAGCACCATCTTGTTGGCTCAGAGGTGGCTCAACCATTGGTAAGGTTGTAAGAATGAATGTATTATACAAGGGTGTCCAAATTCACCGGACGTACTCACCGTGTCCGCATACGTATCCGAATTTTGAATACGGAATGGCCGCACAGACTGTGCGCACTTTTACAGAATTGGTCAAAGTGTATATCTAAAGAGATATAGTGAGGAACTTGGTGAGCACATTTAGACACCATCCACCGTTCTTCAACCTGTCCAATCATGTAGTGTCTTCTTACAATTATGGGAAATTCTCAATTGCTTCAAAGAGAGAAGCCATGGACATTCTTGTTGGGAAATTGCACCAAGATATAGTCAACTCACAATCAGAAGTTGGAAGGGAGATGGAAGAGAATGGTTATTGGCAGAAAGAACTGAAAAGAAGGGGCACGATTGCTAGCAAGCTGGTGTCTGATGTTGAGGTTGAGAGGTCCAGATTGAAGAAAGTTGTTGATGAGATGCATAGAAAGGCTTACATGTTGCAGAACTGGGTGATGGTGAATGGCCAAGGTTTCAATATTGATTTAGAGGGAGAAGAGTTCGAGAAGGTGTTTGAGTTTGAAGATGAAAAGTCAGAGCAAGTTCTGAAGCACAGTGCTGAGGACTTGGCTATAGATGATGTGATGTACTACTTAGACAAGGCATTGGAAAGAGGAGATGTTAATCTGACAGATAATCTCAAGAACATTAGGAAACTTGCCAGAGAACAGTTCTTCCATAAGGTTGATGTGAAGAGACTCATGGGTTCTCCTTTATTTTAGTTTCAAATCAAGTTACTTTTGGCTGCCGAAGACCCTAGCTGATCACTTGTAATTCTTCAATCCTTTATCCGAACAATCTTTGGAAGCATGACCGAAATCTTAAGATGGAAAAAAATTTCAAAGTGGCCTGTGTAAAATGGAAGTATTACTAACATCTTACCACAAAATCCTTAAAAAACGGATAACTTCTTAGAGAAGATCAATGCTTTTGGCATAAATTACCATTTATAAATTTCATAAACTTTTCATTTCTTTTGTTCTAACCAAACGGAATCTAGATTAATATGGTTGAGATATATTGTACCCACATTTGGTCCACATTTAGCTATGAAAAAAGAACACACCTTGATAGAAAACCACTGGCTTTAAATTAAATGTAATATATTTGAGACCAACAATACTTTTGATTAGCTTATGAAATAAATAAATATCAAGAGTTTCTGTATACAAAGATTAATATAATCTTCATAAGACTTTTGGTGATGACAGTCTTTAGATTCTTAGCTTCTTCAATAGCTGTTTCTTTCAGTCTCTACTTAATAGGTAGTGATGCAAGTAGTTTCCTATTGATTTTATTAGAAGCTAGATCCTTACCAAAGTTTTGCAAAGCCACAATGTCATGAAATCGGTTGTACATAAAGAGCAAAATAGTGCATTCATAGCATTGGTATTTAAAGAATGTGTTTTCTCTCGGTTTTAGGATCCATACGTCCATCGGGCATAACCTATCATAGATCAATGTCACAAGAAGTTAGAAACATTCTCATCCTAGCTTTCTAATATCTATAATTAGAACCATAAAAGAAAGTAGGTCTTGTGGTTGATTGTCCTTCTAAAACTTTTGTCTTTTCTTCATAGACCTTAGGCTTTTCTAAACCACATTAACCTTAACCAAAAGTTTTGATACCAATTGGAAAGAAAGATTCAGTACACAACATAATATCTAAAATGCTAAATCAAGAGTTAGTCCTGAAAACAAGATCTTGTCCTATAAACATACTAAACAAATATAAGTGACTGTATGCATTTATCACAAGTATTGTTGAACCAAGTTCAAACAAACCAATTGTAACAATTTGTATATTAGCCGAAAACAATTAAAGCACAAAGAGGAAGGACAATGAATCAAACACAAAGATTTTTAATGAGATTCCTAATTGGTACATCATTTCTTCTAAACCACTGTGCCCTACAGTTGGGTAGGGTACATCCATACGTCCAAAGTGTGTTACAACCTAAGTGTATAGCTATTTTTCCTTTACCAAGCAAGACCTAAGTGCTTCACAAATAACTTTTTCTTATGAAAAATAAAAAAATTAAGGGAAATTTTTGTAGCACAACACAGGAAAAAATATTTCATTTTCATCTTATATTCCTACTATCCAACCATGTAAGGGAAATCATTAAAATTTTCATGTCATTTTATTTCATTGCATTTCTATTTCCTATGAACTTATTTGTTTTCACTTACACTATTTTAATGCCAATCAAATGGACCCATAAAACCAATTCCCCCCCCTCCACATCTTGTTCTCTCTCCTCTTTCCTCCCTTGGCCAGCCATCTTGTGCATTCGAGTGGTGACTTAATTCAATTCGGTTTCGGTTATAAAATCTGGCTGCTGAACATAATTCTGTTAGTTAAGTTGATTGGTTTAGAATCAAACTGATTGAATGCTTACCCCTAAGGTAGTTACTTCGCCAAAGTCTCCCTCTTCACTAGTATTTCCCTCCTTCCATCTTCAATTGTTGAATAATAAGCATAGCATACATATAATTGACCGTTTGTTACTGTTTTTTCTTGTCATGTTATACAAGTGAATCTCCATGGTTCAAGTTTATGAACGCCATGAAACCACGAGCTGATTAATCTCTCAATTTGAGTATCAACTTTTATTAGTAGTCTATATTGAGTCTAAGTAATGATGATCATCTAGATTTTTCTAAGTCACTATCTGGAACATAGAAGCTCAAGTTATAAGATCATTAAACTCTTTTGGGCTTGTCTTGGTCAAAGTTGGATCCTATATAAACTCCTCACTTCCAAAGTGTATTATTTAAAGCATAATATTAAACCCCAACTTCAACTTGCAGTTTTACCACTGTAAGTCTTGCCCAGCTTGGACTAGCTTTGGGTCTGTTTGGTTAGTTGAGCTGTAGTTAAAGTCAATCTAGCTTCAGATGGCCGTGTGCATATTACAGAGGTTGAGTATGCCTTGATATGTGGATAATAACATCAATTATGCTACAATAGAGTATGAGTTATCAAAATATAGAGAGATATATAGATATAGATTGTCAGTCCATTCTATTTGGGTTTTCAGGGTTCCTCTTTTGCATGCAACATGGGAATTTTGAACCAATTGATAGCCCCAATGGGTCCTGTCTTGATTCGAGTTTTAGACTTTCACCCAATTGAGATTGGGGTTTGAGGCCCATTTAGCATTCTTACCTAAATTTTCAACTGTCTCTGTTTGGCTTCATGTCAGTTTTGGCTTCGCTTAGCGTTCTCGCCTAAATTTTCGAGCCGTAGTGCACCAACCTGTGATGAGCGCAAGGGTGCCATCCCAGTGCCCTTGTGCCGGTAGATTTTTATAGAGAGAATAAGTTTAGGATTTTAGGGCAAGATCAAGATCGTTGGCCCATTATGTGTGGGTTTTCAGGGTTCCTCTTTTGTATGCATCATGGGAATTTTGAACCGATTGATAGCCCCAATGAGCCCTATCTTGATTAGAGTTTTAAACTATCACCCAATCAAGATTAGGAGCCCATTTAGCATTCTCACCTAAATTTTTTACCATCTCCATTTGGCTTCATGTCAGTTTTGGCTTGGTTTAACGTTCTCGCCTAAATTTTTGAGCCCTAGTGCGCCAACTTGCAATGAGCGCAAGGGTGCCATCCCAATGCCCTTGCACCAGTAGAGTTTTAGGGTTAAGGTTTCTGGTATGGGTGCCCTTACTCCCCAGTAGTTGACCCGACTTTGCTTGCAGCTCGATTCAATAGGTGCACGTGATCTGGGTTCTAGCAAATCCGCACTCTAACTTGGAAAGGTGCCCTTGCTATAATGACCTAACCGAAAGTACAAACTAATGAGCCTAAGTCATCACTTTAAAAGTGGTTAACCATAGTTCAAGATTTATACTCCATACTCACGTATAAATAAGATCTTTCCCCAATAGGTTTTACATGTAAGATGAAGTTGAAGGATCTCACAATCCACTCATCTTAGGAAATTTCATCCTTGAAACTCTTTCACTTGACCCGTCCCTAGCCCAAACCCACATCTATCTCTTGCCCGTGACTAGTAGCCTAGCCAACCATCTAACACAAAACTAGGTTGCTCTAATACCATATGTAACGACCCGGCTCAAAGTGTAACATAATGAGCCTAAATCATCTCTTCATAAGCGATTAACCAAATTGAAGATCCATAGTCCATTCCTGATCTTACCAGAGTAGGTATTAGATGTGAAACTAAGTTGATATTATCCCAATCTATCCACCTTAGAAAATTTTGTCCTTAAAATTCGTACACTTTGCCCATCACAGTCCATGTCCAATCCATGCTCAATCCATGCTCAACAGTCCATCTTGGGAAATTTTGTCCTTGAAATTCTTTCATCCTAGCCCCAACCCACATCTAACACGCACTATGACTAGTAGCCTAGCCAACTTCCCTAAGCCAACCCATCAATTAACACGAAATCAGGTTGCTCTGATACCATCTGTAATGACCTATCTCAAAGTGTAACATAATGGGCCTAAGTCATCTCTTTCTAAGCGATAAACCAAGTTGAAGATCTATAATTCATTCCTAGTTATAAATAATATCTTACCACAATAGGTATTAGATGTGGGACTAAGTTGAGGTTATCACAATCCACCCACCTTAGAAAATTTTTTCCTTGAAATTCCTACACTTGGCCTATCGCAGTCCACGTCTTTCTCTGTCTTGTGACGAGTGGCTTAGCCAATATCCCTAGTTTAGCCCACTGTATAATACAGAATGTGGTTGCTATGATACCATTTATAACAATGCAAACCAATGCGCATACTAATGGTTCTCTCATGCCCAACTTTTGATAAATATTAAATGTGCCAAACTATTAATATTAGAAAAAATTGATAATTGTTCTAGTGTTGATCAAAATTTGATTTATCTTAACTTGATTGGAGGTTTGACTAAAAAAAAAGCTCAATTTGAAGCTAGAATCGAGGTCAAATGAGTTGAGATTTGGCTTCTGTATGCTCGACTTGGCTTGTATATACTCAGAATCGAAACTTGATGTCTTATATGAAAAATATACATAGAAAAATTAAGTTGAGTTACACCTAATATAACTTGTGTGAGCCACACATCTAATTTGAACCTTTTTAGTGGGTCCCATGTGATAAGATTTGTATATACAAAAAGTAGAGTGCATAAGTAGAAAGTTAATAAAATTTTACCTCTTTCTTACATCAATATGACCTATTTTTAGATTTTTTAAAAAATGCACGAATTTAGTGATATTTTGAAATTAATTTTTATCACAATTACTTTGATCTTCAAAAAGACAGTTAAAACCTCTAGTTGCTCCATAGAAAGTGAAACTCTCATTTGCTTACCTTAATTGGTGCTCTCACTCATCAATCACTTTGAAGTATTAGATTGAGTTGAAAATTCCTAAATATATTTATCATTTATTTTTATATTTATTTATGTGGATTTTAAACAGTAGAACCCATTAAATTTCTCCAAATAAAAGTATTGCACATATAAGACATAAGCTAGCTATATGAGTTGTAGCTCATGTATGTAAGGCTCGTGTATTAGGCTGGGGGCCGGGAGGTAGTTGGTTGTGTCGGTTCAATTCTGGCCAGATTTGACCACCCCTCATGTTGATTCGGCTAGTTGGTGGCCAATTATGGTTGTAACTTGAGGGTGGCTAGATCTGGCCTCCACTAGCCTAATTTAGCCGGGAGATGGTTGAATCTAGCCACCTCCTACTTGCATTTTTTTTCCTAAGACCTTGACGATCCTTATATATATATATGAGCCCTATATACACAAGCTACAATTCATATAGCTTATATGTGCTACGCCTTTCATTTTGAGTAATTTAGTGGGTCCCACTATTCAAAAACTACATTGATAAATATAATGAACTACTATATAAAAAAATTATTAATTATTCTATTTAATTATATAAATTAATAAACACATGATTTATTATTCAATATGGTTTTAACAAAAAAATATCTATTTAAAATTTAGTATAGAATGATATTATAAAATATTAAAAGTCAATAGAAAGATATCATATGAATATTAGTATAGTAGCTGTCAATACTCTTATACAAGCTAAATTTAATATCAGCTGTTATATTATAAGGACTATTAGATAATGAAGGTAATTTTTGTCAATATAAAAAAATTACAACTATTAGCCAGATTTGAAAGTTGCGTATATTCTTTTAATTAGTAGTAATTGATACAAAGCACTCTCATTTGAAAGAACTTGTTGATGTCGTAGACACGTAAAGCTCGTTGAGTGGGTGCCAACGGTACCCCATACCACCGCCATCCCGACTATAGCTGCCGCTAACAACAGTTGCCGAAAAACCGTCAAAATTGTGAGTACAACAGACTATTTTGTTGATAGATTATTTTGTTAATTTTTAATCTTTATAAATGTATATTTTCTCCAAAACGATCTATTTTTGAGCTTATAAATGACCGCGTTTCAAGTTCTCAAATGAGCCTGTTTTGAGTTCCCAATCGAGCCTGTTTTGAGCTCTCAAACGAGTTGGTTTCGAGTTCCCAAACGAGCTGATTTCAAACGAGCTTTTAGAATTTAATAGTTTAAGTACATTTGAGTTTGAGTCGAGCTCGAATAGTATAAGAAATATTCAAGTCGATTTCGAACATACATGCTTAAAACTCTTTCAATCTTGAGTCGAGCTCGAACGAACTTCAAGCCAAAAGCTTAACTCGCTCGCTAGTTAAGCAGCCCTACTTACAAGCAAAATGCTTTTGGCTCTGTTTGGATCAAACTTAGTACTCGTTATTTTAGTGGTTGACCAGGAGAACTATGAATAAAGTTTAAGTATTTGGATGGCTCGGCTTGATTCAGCTCAAGCTCAATGTATTTGACATTAATAAAATCTTCAACTTAGTTCAAATTGTTACATAATATCAAATATTTATGTTTATTAATAACTTATATATCATTGGAGTCAATGTATAATTTTAGAAAAAATCAATTTTTCGTATGGATTGAAAATCTTTAAGATATAAGGCGAAGTTGAACTTAGTAGAGTTGTCAAAGAGCTCAACTTGACTCAATTAGAAATTGAATAAATCAAACATCAACCAAGTTGAATACTCATTCTTGAATTTTCAAGCTGCTTGAGTTCAGCTCATAAATATAACTTTATATCAAACCAAATTATAGTTGTTGGGACCTTTGGGCCAGGAAAAGCAACTTGCAACAGCTGTGATGAACCTCTATTAATTCGAAAACTAACTCAAGGAATAAGACAATCTCCCTTTTACACATTGAGCAGAGGATTAGCCCTAGAACACCATCATCATAGCTTGACAATCTCCCCTTAAATTATCAGGTGGAACCCATGAAGTAGACTTTTACAATCGGCATAGGCAAAACCCAAAACTCACCCATGGCGCTAATACAACTGTTGGGCCTTTTGGGACCAAATAGGGACTTGTAATAGGTGTCTCTCTTAATTTAAAAGCTAGTTTAAAGAATTAGATTTTACCTATCAACCTATATACATAAGACCAACCTCATCCACGACCGATGTGTGAAGAACCCAACAATATCAAACTAGTTTAAAAAAGTTGACCCAGAACAAAGTCATGTTTTGGCTCGGCTTGTTTATTTACCTTTCCATTTGAAGCTTCAAAAATCTTGAACTCCACTTCCCAACAACTTAGAATTTAGACCAAAGTTTTTTTAACGATCTATGTTCATGCTATTAATAAATAGCTTCAAATTGTGACATTTAAATGACTCACAAATGGGGTTCTTTTTGTTGGGTCATAGTTTGATGAATATCATCCTAAATATATATGAATTATAAAGGAATGTTAAGACACGGAGGAGGGCCGGAGATTTGTTGTATCAAGTGCTATAGCAAACCCACTGTAATACTTGATTGATTGGTATAAATCACCTAAATTAGTGGTGTTTAAAAAGATAATTTTAATAATTAAATTAATCTTCTCTAATTTAGTTGATTCATACCAATCAAGGAAGTGCTATAGCGGGCTTGCTGTAGCACTTGCTACAATGAATCCCTGACCCATGAAGGAGATGATGAGTGTTAAACATGCTTATGTAACTTTTTTCCTTATAATAAATTACTTAAAGTGAGGGTTCCAAGTCCCAATAGCTACTATTTTTGGAGAGGTATTGGAAACCTATAAGTAGGGCCTTGGGTAGGGTTTTGACACACTTTAGATGATATTGAACCCCTAGAACTCTCTTGGACGATTTGGAAAGCTTAAACTTGTGTTATGATTAGCTTTGACTATTAGTTTATATTCCTAGGCTTATATTATGTACCCAAGGAGTGACTCTTGTGTGAGGTTTTGCTCATGTGTGTTTGAGTTGATTTGTAAACTTCATAGGTGTGGGGAGTGTTTGTGAGCACTTGGCCTAGAGAAGGAGGGTGCTTCGATTGAAGACTCCCTTGGCTCAAGATGTGATCTTGTGAAGGGAAGTGTAGCTTGGAGAGGCGGTGGCTCTAAGGGTATTTGGAGCAAGTTGTAATATTCCTTAACACTTGGGAGGTGCTTGAAAAGGAAAACTTGTAGCTTGCAAAGTTCGTTAGTATTTAACATTGGAGAAGAGAGGCTTATTGGGGGCTGCTAGGGTGTTAGAGGTGCAAACTTCCTTGATGCTTAAGGGGCGCTTAACGAGGCTTTGTAAGTACAAGGTTCCTTGGCACTTAGTGGTTGTAAATAAGTTCTTGTTGTTACTTGTAAGTTGTACAAGATGTTGCTATAGTGAAGCTATGAAGATTTACCCGATCAAAAGACTTGGTGGGATAAAAGAGAGAGGTACAATTTCAAAACCTCTTAAAAATTATTGTCTTCTCTCTTCCCTTATATCTTTTGTGTGCCTATTTTATATTCGATTGACTTGTTTGTACACTTCACCTAACTCCCTTGTGTTTTAGTTGTTCAATGTAGGGAGCTAAGTAAATCAAGGTCATGGTCACTTAGCAACTTCCATAGTTTGATTAATTTACTAAAACAAATAGCTTTGTGAGTTTGAACTTGTATTGCCTCTTACACCACTTATTTAATTGGGTTTATTATAAATTGTCTTACTCATTTACTTGTACTTATTTTGATTACCTATTTGCGATTATCCTTTCATTGTGCTTAAATCATTTCCACTTTAATTGTCCACTTCTCGTCTTTATAAAGGCATAGGTATTCGGGAGGTCTAAGTCTTTTGCTAAGTATGTAGTTATCTCTCTCCTACATAGACGCCATCACTTTTGCAGCAAAATTTACAATAAGTTTTCTTGTTTTCTTACTTAAAAAATGTACTCTAGGTTGAAGAGAAATTTTTGAACTATATAGGAGACTCAAAATGAATCACATGGTTTTTGGTAATTTGTATTTAGGAGTTTTCATTTGGTTTGGTTAAAGAAGAAAGAAGATTCTAGTTATCTTGTTCAAAGACTTAATAAAAAAGTGATGGGGTCGGATAGGGATGGGTTGGGTTAAATATGGATTGGATATAGCTATATACGTTTCCGATCTGAATCCAAAAATCCAAACTGGAATCTAATCAGAATTTGAAGATTACATCCACTTCATTACCTTCTTTATTCGATCCAAATCCGTAAAACCATATCTGATCCCATCCAACCCGATTAACTAAATTAATACAAATAATAAAATTTTAATATAAAATGAAGAAAAAACTTAAAAAATTTATTTCAAATATTTTAATATAATTTTATAAAATATCATCTATTCGAATTGGATATAGATCAGATCACACTAAATCTATATCTGATTCAAATATTTTTGGATATATTGTATAAACCAAAAAGTTCGAACCCAAAACCAAAAGGTTCAAATACAGATTGAATTCATTGATATTAGATATTTGAACTCGTCCCTAGGGTCAAAATTTAACTTACTTTTTAGGTCATGTAAAACTTGTATTTTGTATCATAAAGTGTTTCACAAATACTACGAATAACTATGCTATATGTGCTTCTAAGTGTCAAAAAAATTTTCTTATGTCGATGGACTCTTCTCCATATCATTATTAGTGGGGTAGGGTCACAAGCATGGGGGTTACCTTATATACATGAGCCATAGCTCATATAGTTTATATGAGCTACACCTTTTATTTTGAGTAAAGCCTTATAGCTTTATAGACTATAACATCATTCAAGAGACAACATTTTAACACCTATTAAATGTCTTCAATGACAATTTTGAAAATTCAGTAATTAATAGGTACTATTACTTACGAACGTCTTAATACTGATGAGTCTTGCAGCAAATAAAGGCTGTAAGGTCTTCTAGCTGATTATAATTCTACTTAATTGGCTCATTCCATATAGAGTAATTGAATTATGCACCAACAAGACTACCATTCCAATATGATCTATAAACCACTCTAGCTGACAAAACTTTCAACAATTCTGCCATTTCGACTTGGCAAAAACAAAATACTACAAAAAATGAAAAAAAGATATATATCCAGTGGACAATTTCATATTAATGGAACTTCCAACAATTCATCTTCTTGACCTTCTTTTTTTTTTTTGCAAATATATCATATATAGCAAAGAAAAAATGTTACAAAGAAATATTCAATAGACCATTTCACATTAATTTTGCCAGTTGTCTGCAAAAATCAAATATACGACCAGCAAAACAAATAAAAATATTTTAAAAAAAAGTCAATGGATGATTTGAGATGATAAATGGTTAACCTGCATTCACAAAGCATATTAGCTGATCGAGGAGGTGGTGAGTGAGTGGAGGCGGCGGGTGATCGAGTTTGTCGGCGAAGGTGGAGGTGGGATCGAGCCGTGGTGGCGGACACGAATAGGTCAAACAGCGAGCCATCATCAGAGTGGTGAAGTAGAGGACGACTAGGGTTGCTAGCAAGAGTGCCCATTTGATAGGCGAGTCAACCTAAGTTTAAAAATTGGCTGGGCGAATTTGGGACAGTCCTGTTGGTTCCTTTTTATTCTTTGAGCTTTCCATAAAAATGGGGGAAAATTTTTTGATAAGAGTTTTTTTGTGGAAAAGAAAAATAACAAGGAAAATAGGCTAATTAGTAATTAATAATTATCATAAAAGGGAAAAAATTATTTATCTTAAATATCCTCCGACAATAAGGATTGGGTTCCATAAATAAAATAAATATTGAAGAATAGGTCAGTCAATAAATCCAACCAATAATAATTAACGTGGTAGACCATTACCAATCACGATGAGTAGTGAAAGCCTCAGAGTGGCTAGATTTCGTTTTCCGAATTTGTGACACTCAGATTTGCCCACATTTTCAGTCGGTGGTGTTAAAAATTAAAAATAAAATGTTAGATGGACGTTTCTCTAGAGCCCACCCACGTCCTTACATTACTACCTAAGTAAGATTTTTTGGATCATAATTATATCTACACTTATTTTATAATATTGTTGGAGAACGTAGGTAATGAATGTTGATATAGCATGATTCATAAAAAAAATATTCTTTAGTGTAAAGTTTTTTCTTTCTTTTCTCTGGTAATTGCTCTTATTTTTAATAACCCAATAATATCAAAAATTACAAAAACCATAGCCTTTTTTTGATAAAAAGATCTTTTTAATATTAGTTGATAGTAAGAAAAGTTGACATAATTAATACAAAAATATAGAGAAATTATAAATTGTCTTAAATACCTAATTTAAGTGAGGGGTGAATTTAACAATAAAAAAAGAGCCTGATATACATGAGTTACATCTCATATAATGGACGAGTTGGTGGATGAGCATTTCCAAGGCAATCATCTTTTCGTCAATCCTTCTTCTTTCCTCTTCAAAGAAGCGCACAGCACCATCTTGTTTGGCTCAGAGGTGGCTCAGTTGTTGGTAAGGCTGTTAGAATGAAAGTATTATATAGGGGTGTCCAAATTCAGCTGACGTCCACATCTGTGTCCGCATTCGTATCCGTATTTTGAATACGGAATGTCTGCATTGGTTGTATAAAGAATTGGTTAAGCTATTGAATTGAAAGGAGTTGACCTTCCAATGCCCTAGGAAACTCCTTTCCAAGAAATTGCCCTTTTTTCTCTCTCTACTTAATCTTTTCCCTCACACTCTCCCTCACGCCTAACTCGTCGAAGTCTCCACATCATGTATACTTATTATATTACATCATCATTGTCGTCATTGTCGTTACTATTCTTATTATCATCGTTATCATTTTAGTTAAACTAAATTTGTAACATAAACTAAATCATTGATTACTCAAAATCATGCATAAATAAAGTGATAACATTTTAATTAATGTCCTTCATGTTCTAAAACAGCCTTTCAAACATAAATTAAGTATGATTTACCAAAACCGCAAGTTGACCGAGTGAATATATATAGAATATTTTGAGTATAAATAGTGTTATTTTTTTCACATCATTAGATAAAATGATAACAATGTTGCCTTGAATAATGTTTGATTAAAAACTCAATTTTATACATCAAAGGTGACTAGCTAGGATATATATAAACATAAATTAAATAACTTGGTGAGACTTGACCATCAACAATAAAAGATGGGAAAGGTTACTATTATGTTCCATGCTTCTTTATATATGGTAAGTTTCCCACCTGGTTCCTCAACATTATTCTATTTATACCAATCTTCTTCCCAACTTCTACATCTTGTTTTCTTCTTCTTCTTCTTCTGCTTTAACCATTCTAATATGTTTAGTAGTAATAAGCTCTAATGGCACCTTCATCTCCATCTCCGTCCGCATCTCAGTTCATAGAAACAGCTCTATACAATACAAACGCCCACTATGCTTTGTCTTACATCTACCATGATCTCAAATGGGTGATCAGAGATCACCTCCTATCCCTCCTCAGAGAATTCCCTTCTCTTTCCATCAATGTCGACGCCTTCTTCCACAACGACGGAGTCATGGCAAGGCTCTTCGTGGTCACTGGCTCCCTTCCTGTCCGCTCCACCATCCTCTTCTATGTTCCCCTCACCATATGGTTGCACCAGTGCTATCCCTTCAACAAGCCTCTGGTTTTTGTGTCATCCTCACCTTCTTCACCAATTCTTGGTAACCATCCATTTATTGATCCAATGGGAGCGATGGTCTCCCCTTACTTAGAAACATGGCAGTTCCCTGATTCCAATCTGGTTGATATGGTGAGGAACTTGGTGAGCATATTTAGGCACCATCCACCTTTCTACAACTTGTCCAATCATGCCATATCTTCTTACAATTGTGGGAAATTTTCAATTGCTTCAAAGAGAGAAGCCATGGACATTCTTGTTGGGAAATTGCACCAAGATATAGTCAACTCACAATCAGAAGTTGGAAGGGAGATGGAAGAGAATGGTTATTGGCAGAAAGAACTGAAAAGAAGGGGCACGATTGCTAGCAAGCTGGTGTCTGATGTTGAGGTTGAGAGGTCCAGATTGAAGAAGGTTGTTGATGAGATGCATGGAAACGCTTACATGTTGCAGAACTGGGTGATCGTGAATGGCCAAGGTTTCACTATTGATTTAGAGGGAGAAGAGTTCGAGAAGGTGTTTGAGTTTGAAGATGAAAAATCAGAGCAAGTTTTGATGCACAGTGCTGAGTACTTGGCTATAGATGATGTGATGTACTACTTAGACAAGGCATTGGAAAGAGGAGATGTTAATCTGACAGATTATCTCAAGAACATTAGGAAACTTGCCAGAGAACAGTTCTTCCATAAGGTTGATGTGAAGAGACTCATGGGTTCTCCTTAATTTTAGTTTCAAATCAAGTTACGTTTATCAAATTCAGGTTCAATCTTGTTGATTAGTGTATGACTGTATAGCTTTGAATGTACAAAATCTTGGATCTGTAGTGGACCATTTGTCGCACAACTTGGGCAACTAGTGAAAGTCGCCAGTAGTGGTTATGAGCTAAACACAAATGTAGTAATAGGACCGGGTCAAAACCTAATTTCTCAATTGCTGTCACATCAATTGGACCAATTGCTCAAATAAATAAATAAGATAATAAATAATGAAAATAAAAAATTGCACCTATTGCATATTCAGAAGTCAAATTCATGTTTTTTGCGTCAATGTAAGTTGTATAGGTATTCTTAGAAAGTCACATTAGAAAATAAAATTATTCAATGTTAAAATAATTAAAATTTATTAATATATAAAATAAAATAATTGCATTCAATAAAATGGATGTATTGAAATAAAATATATAATAAATAGAAAAAATAAAATATTATTTTATTTAATTTGTCATCAAGGTCATCTTTTAGCTTGTATGTGAGAGGAAATATTTTTGCTATTTTTCTAACATATGGGTTAAAAATTAGCTTGTAGTTTGCCCCCGTATTGTAAGATTACTAATAGAATGTGAAATAATGAACAAAATAATCAATGTGAAATTTTGACAAACATATGATGTACAATAATGCACAAAATATCAATTCAAAAACCTTAACAAATGTTGACGAATAATGTCAAACAATACAAATGAATGAGTTTGAAATGAATATCATATACAAATTACTAAAACAAATTTGTCAAACATAAGTGTTTTGCAAGAGCAAATGCTGAAACAGTAAATATGCACAAATAAGCAACTACACTCAATTTATACAAAATAGACAAGGGTATGATAGAGAAAACAAACACGAAGGTACACAAAAATTCTAAAGAGGTTTGGAACTCCTAGTCATGTCTCATATCCCTTCCAAGCCTTCTGCTGAAATGGCGTTTGATCTGTTAGGGTCCCTCATCATACGATGAATATGAGAATACATGCAACTACATGGAGGATTGTAAAGACATGGATTTATTTGAAGAGGTACGAGGGATTCGAAAAGAATGGTTGAAGATGATGAATATTTAGTGTTGTGGCTCTTCGTATCTACGAGGCTGGTTTTCGTTGTCTATAAATATGTAGTTGTATTGTGAGTAAAATAGAGTAGAGTTGAATTGAAGAGAGTACACAAGTAAGAGTATGTGAAGTTGTGATGTATTTCTAATTGGAGTGTGTTCGTTTTAGAGATGAGTGTTAAGAGATTGTGAGTTGTTTCCAATTAGAGAGTGTGAGGATTTCACAATTGAGTGATTGTGTACTTATTATTGGTAATAATTGATGATTTGTGATTTTTAGTATATTTTGAGATTACCAAATTATTGTGTGTTTTATTGAATATTGTTAAGTACTTGTTAAGGCATATCAAGAAGTTCAGGGATTTCTTTTTGGGTGTTAAAAACCCAACAAGTGGCATCAGAGCTTTGGTTCATCCGCCCTGTGGAGGTTCGTGGAGAAGATTGAACTTCTTATTTGCTTTTGACACAAGATGGCTGAGAAGAGTACAACCAAATTTGTACTTCCTAAATTTGATGGAAGTAATTTTCCTATGTGGAAAGTGAAGATTAATGCTATATTGGTGAAAGATGGTTGTGCTGTTGCTCTTAAAGGCATGGATCAGAAACCAGAAGGTATGACAGATGCACAATTTATTGAAATAGATGAGATTGCTAAGGCTGATATTTTATTGGCCTTGGATGATAAGGTATTATTTAATGTGCATACTATTGATACAACGGCAAAGGCTTTGTGGGATAGTCTTCACAGAATATATGAAGCCAAGTCCTTAGTAAGTAAGATTTTTCTAAGGAGGCAATTGTATAATTTGAAGATGAAGGATGGGACTTCTATTCATGAACACTTAAATGTGTTTAATAGCTTGGTGAATGACTTGTTAGGAACAGGTGCAAAGGTTGATGAGGAAGAACAAGCCACCTTACTTCTCTGTTCAATGCCGGACTCGTGGGATAATTTAATTATGAGTTTGAGCCATGTTTCTGTACTTGACTTAAACTCTGTTACAGCATCACTCTTGTCAGAGGAGTTAAGGAGAAAGTCAGCAATGTCAACTTCATCTTCATGGGAGCAAGCCTTGGTTTCTGAGGAGAGAAAGAGTAAGTTCAAGCGGACAAATAATGAAAGAAAGGTAGTAAGGTGTTTCTATTGTAACAAGGTTGGTCACATAAAAAGGTATTGCTGGAAATTAACAAGGGATATGCAACATGACAAGGAAAAGGACCAAGAACAACAAAATGATGAAGTCAATTCTATTGATAACTCAGTACTTATTACTTCTTGTAATGATAGGTGTTTTCGTAAGACAGATAATTCAAGGTGGATTGTGGATTCTGGAGCATCTTTTCATGCAACATCATGTAGAGAACTCTTCATTACCTATAAATCAGAAAATTTGGGAATTGTGAAGATGGGAAATGGTGATACATCACGTGTTGTTGGCATGGGAGATGTGCATATGGTGACTAGTTTGGGTCACAAATTATTTTTGAAAGATGTGAGATATATTCCAAGCTTGAGAGAAAATATATTGTCTTTGGGTAAGTTGGATGATATTGGCTATAGTTCTCAATTTGTTAGAAGAGTATGGAAGTTATCCAAGGGAGCACATATCATTGCAAAAGGGGAAAAATATGGTAGTTTGTACAGGACATTTGTTCGATATGTCAAGATGGAAGTACTCTTGATGGGTCTCCTAAGCAAGTATGGCGTCGAAGGGTTGATCATACTGAGGTAGAAATGGAATTAGGTAATAAGATTCTTAGTCATGATCATACTTGTGATAGAAGAAAGGTTGATGTCAAGTTGGAAGATGAAAATGAGATATTTTTAGAAGCCCGAGTGGATGGGTTAGTAAAGATGTTTGAAGAGAAGTTGATCCTAAAAGACGAAAAGCAAAGTCATAATCTTTCCCCAAAGAAGGAGAGGAAGATGTGCTAGAGTTTCAATCAGGGGAGATAAAGGTATGGGGCGAGAAGGGGAGATTGGAAGGGTTGTATCTCTTTCGCATGTAACGGTGCTAAAAGCAACCCTAGTGTGTTCCGTATGATTCGGGAGGGGAGAATTGTTAGGGTCCCTCATCATACGATGAATATGAGAATACATGCAACTACATGGAGGATTGTAAAGACATGGATTTATTTGAAGAGGTACGAGGGATTCGAAAAGAATGGTTGAAGATGATGAATATTTAGTGTTGTGGCTCTTCGTATCTACGAGGCTGGTTTTCGTTGTCTATAAATATGTAGTTGTATTGTGAGTAAAATAGAGTAGAGTTGAATTGAAGAGAGTACACAAGTAAGAGTATGTGAAGTTGTGATGTATTTCTAATTGGAGTGTGTTCGTTTTAGAGATGAGTGTTAAGAGATTGTGAGTTGTTTCCAATTAGAGAGTGTGAGGATTTCACAATTGAGTGATTGTGTACTTATTATTGGTAATAATTGATGATTTGTGATTTTTAGTATATTTTGAGATTACCAAATTATTGTGTGTTTTATTGAATATTGTTAAGTACATGTCTAAGGCATATCCAACGTTCAGAGATTCCTTCTCACTGTTAAATAGCCAATTTGATCACCCCTTACATTGAAGCTTCCATAACCTTCTCGCATCCTTCACAAATGATTGATGAACTGTACCACAAGAAGGGAAGTGTCCCTTATTGTCCATTATATGCTGGTCTGTGGACATCTGATCCTCAAAAAGAATTCTCTGTCTGGATCAGAAAGCAAGTTGCAAATTCCACCCATATGTCATGAGCCGCAAAAGTAGCATCTAGATGTAATGCTGTCATATTGATGAGCCGATCACTATTATACCTCCCTGGCAACACAACCACTTAGGCTTGTCCATGGTATTAATAGTAGTTTACAAGATAAAAACATTTGAAAAGCATGAAATAAAAATTAAGCACCATTCTGGTGCAAGCTTATAAGTGATAAAAGTGATTTTCTGAAAGTGGGATCCTTCTCCAAAATATACTCGTAGGAAGCTGTAAGTGTTGGGAGGTTGATAGAGCCAAAACACTCCAAAAGACTAGCTCTTAACTTACAAAATAAAGCACCTTTTGAGAATCACAACAGAAAATGATTTGAATGTTACAAGCAGGTACAGTAAAAAAACACATGGCATGACCTTCATTACCCACTTCTGTAGCCTCAAAAAAGAATTCTGTAAGTATTGATGAGCCGATCACTTTTATACCTCCTTGGCAAGACAACAACTTAGGCTTGTCCATGGTATTAATAGTAGTTACTTGACAACATGCCAAGGTAAAAACATTTAAAAAGAATGAAACAAAAAATTAAGCACCATTCTTGTGCAAGTTTATAACTGATAAAAGTGATTTTCTGCAAGTGGGATCCTTCTCCAAAATATACTCCTAGGAAGCTGTAAGTGTTGGCAGGTTGATAGAGCCAAAACACTCCAAAAGACTAGCTCTTAACCAACAAAATCAAGCACCTTTTCAGAATCACAATAGAAAATAACCCATGACATGCATAGATACTAGTCGTGCTCCCGCTCCCGCACGAAGAACAATCTTATAAGATTACTCTCAATACTTTTAACAATAATACTTATATTTTGTTGTGAAAAAGAATAATAATATTGTAAAATTGTTAAAAGACATGGGGCAAATCCTTGTTTGAAATCTTTAATTTTTATTAATAGGTTGGTTTAGATTTTCAAAATCAAGCCTAATTCTAAATGATTGATATTTTCTAATACTATTTACACTTTTTCTAATATGTGGCAGATCCCCGCCACAACATGACCACTGATCCGCTATCATCTGTTTCAACGGCATCCATCAAACCCGACCAATCGAAGAAAGGCAGGACCATCACACTCTTTCGAGTTCCAAAACCACTGCTCCCATCTTGATCAAGTGTGAAGAAAAGCAGCAGCATCACATCGCCCACGACACAGTGCCCATGCAGGAAAGCGTACCCATTAATTAAATGACCTTTCGTATCCTTACACATAAACAGAAGGTGGATGCTCTCATTCATTCTCTGCCAAATTCTTAGGAGCACATGAAAATTCAATGACTTGGAACTTGAGGATCCTTGGAAAAAGCATTTGTTGCTGAATTGTCCAAGACTAGAGCTTCGCGCTTCAAAGATCAAGTGCTTTCGGTCGTGATTGCAGTCAGTCAAAGAAGGTTTGTCCTAAATCCTTCAATTAAGATCTTTTTGTAAGTAGTTGCTTATTTCTAACCGTACCTAAACCTGTATTGACTATAAACTCTGGGCAACCCACCATGTGATGAAGGATCGTAAAACTTATGTAGAATTTCGATGAATTCCATTAGGAACAAGACGTATATTTGTAGGAAACAACACAAAAGCTGAGGTTCGTTATATCGTTACTTGCAATCTAACGCCTAGTGATAGTCGCATACTACTCTTACACAATGTTCTTTACGCTTCTGTTCAACAGAATTCAGTTTCCATCGTAGTTCTGGACCTTGATTTTACTTTAAACTTTCATTGTAGCTATTTATCTATCTACTATAATGATGTATATTATGGATTTGGCTTTGCTTTAGATGGTTTTATGATACCAGACATCGACTATGGTTGTTATAATGAATCTAGTTATTTTTCTTTAATTGCATCGAGTAGTTCATATTATGCTGATGCAAGTACTTGACATTCACGCTTAAGACATATTGGTAAAGAATGAATGAATTGCTTAGCAAAATATAATTTTATAAGTCAACTAGCTAACATCATTGATGATTATCCACAATATGGTGTCATTTATTTAATTTCCCAAAATTCTGAAGCATTAATTGCTTTCCACTGTTATACTTAAAATTTGAATTTCAATGCGGTAGTTACCAAGAGTGGTGACTACCACCATCTTCTCTCCTCGCATACTGTCAGAAACTTTTTGAAAAAGGTATGTAAGAACAAATTCTCTAACATCACTCTCAAACTTTAACACATTATGATCTAATCTATGGATAAAGACAATTTCCTAATGACTTTATTCTTTGACCATTAGACATTTGCATATTTTATAAATTACTTTAACGGGATACTTTGATCACCTCTGATTTAATTAGTTGGTATGCATTCCTGCTTATAAATTGAGTATGTACATAATTTGGTTAATTTGAATTCAATTGAACTTCTACGGCCACCATCAATCTACAGTCTCTTAGACAACTTTTTTTCACTACACAATCATCTGGCCACTGTATCTGCTTCTATAAAGCATTGGAACAAGGACGATGGGCTCATTCACATAAGTTGAAACAAATAAGATGGAATTAGATCTGGTATTTGACACTATAAGATTCCTCAACTTAATCCCACATCTAATACCCACTGGGATAAGATCTTATTTATAAGTGGGAATGAACTTTAGATTTTAACTTGGTTAACCACTTTTAAAGAAATGACTTAGGTCATTATGTTGTACTTTATGCTGGGTTGTTGCAAATGGTATTTGAGCAACATGGTTCTGTGTTAGATGGTGGGCAAGACTAGGGACGTTGGATAAGGCTGCCGGTCACGGGCAAGAGAAGGACATATGTTTGGGCTAACAATAGGCCAAGTATAGGAATTTTGAGGACGACGTTAGATGGTGGGTTAGACTAGGGACATTGGCTAAAGTTGCCGGCCATGGGCCAATGAAGGACGAGTGTTGGGGCTAGCAATGGGCAAAATGTAGGAATTTCGAGGATAAAATTTCCTAAGGTGGGTGGCCCAAATATAGGAATTTTGAGGACAAAATTTCCTAAGGTATGTGGATTACAAGGTCTTTCAACTTTATCCCACATTTAATACATACTGGGCTAAGATCATGTTTATAAGTGGGAATGGACTATAGATCTTTAACTTAGTTAACCACTTTTAAAGAAATAACTTAGGTCCATAATATTGCCCACTTTTAAAGAAATAACTTAGGTCCATAATATTGCACTTTGGGCTGGGTCATTACACGACACTATGGTAGTTCTATATCTGCCATGTGCTACGCTATTATGGAGAAATTGCAACTTTTGTGTTCTCTTAGTGCTTTACTATAGTTAGACCTTGACAAGAAGTTCAATTAAGGGGAATAGAATTGCAACTTTTGTGTTCTCTTAGTGCTTTACTATAGTTAGACCTTGACAAGAAGTTCAATTAAGGGGAATAGAATAATAGATTTAAATAAATAGGCTCGCAGGGCGTGAATTGAATAATAATAAGTCTCCTTCTTAGGTATTGGGTGATTAAGTGCTCAGTGTTTTATTGTATGGTAGTCAAGCCCATTTGGTTTAGTGCTAGTTAGGGTTTTAGCAAAAATACATATTATTGATGTAACTTTGAACTTATAATAGAAATGAAAATTGTGTTATGGTAGCGGTTTCTACAGTAGCCTTGATTCATTTTAAGGAGGATGCCTATAACGACCATGCCCAAAGTGCAAACTAATATGCCCAAATCATTTCTACAAAATGCAAACTAATAGGCCCAAGTCATTTCTACAATATAAGTAACAATTAAAATACTTAAAACTAAATGCTCATAGTGAGTTTTCTCAATAGGAAAAGAATAATGTATAATTACCCACTCCATAAAACAACTAATCAAACTATATCCCTACAACTGAAATAAATTGATTTAATAACTGCTAAAATTTGATAATAATTGTATACGAATCTTAATAATCTTACAAGTTCCTAAGGTAGCATCGATTGGCTGTCATCTTGTTAATCAAATTCTGAATAAAATTCCCAACTGCTTTATTAATTAAATAAATACTTATTAACCCATTCCATTAAATTATTTAAAATAGTTTATGTTATCATAATTTAAGGATAACATTTGTAAAATTATATTAAATTAATCACTCACAAAATGTTTGAACATTATTTATTTTAAGCATGCTTTTACAATCCAACACTTAAGGCTATCAAAATTTTGGTAGCCCATATTACAAACCTTAATTGATCGATTGTTAAAATAATCAACTTTATCTATTTTGTGCTTAATGTTAAGCCTTGAACAAAGTTTAACAATAATTCTATCATGATTGACTTATTAATTACATAATATTAATTTTAAACATGATATAGATGCTAACCTTATTTTATAAATTCCTTATAATATTATATATACATAATTTATTTATAGCATGAAATAAACCACAAATACTAATAATATTATACAAAGATTAACAGTGTTTTAATTAATCCATTAGCGACAAAACAATGTTGGAAATTAATTAATAGAACAATAATGGTTACAATTTTGTACCACTTACACGGTTAAATACAAAACTCACGTTTTTAATATCTTAACTTAATAATATCAAGTTATATAATTTGTTTAAAATATCATTCATTTGTTACTTTGCTAATTAACACCAATATAGTGAAAAAATTAAATAAACAAGTTACAAATTAATAAAAATGAAATAGCCAAGGGGGAGAAAAATTATAGGCATGCACTCACAACCATATGCATGAGAAGAAATTTCCCCACCAATCCTAGACTGCTACACTTGATACCCAACAAATTATGTCAATATTCGTCTACCCACTTGAATTTTTAATCAAAATATAAACATCCCTTAAGTATAAGACTTTAGATCAAAATCACAAAAATCCCAGCATTATAGACGTCCATAAGTAGTGGATACGACCATTAGAATAATAGAACAAGAGATCAAAATATAACCACATTGGTAAAACAAGACAAACATAGAGAAGAGATAAATACTTGACTTTTCAACAAGGTACTTGAGTCATAAATTATGAGCTAGCCTCTGATATCACCTGGCTAGGTCATTCTGGGAAGGTTGGCTAGGTTGTGGGCTGGTGTGTGATCATGCCAGCACTAATGCACCAGATCCCATTAGAACTCCAAAGTTAAGCATGCTTGGGCGAAAGTAGTATTGGGATAGGTGTCCTCTTGGAAAGCCTTCGTGTTGCACCCCATTTTAAAATTTTGAATTACCCCCGCCCAAAGTGCAAATTAACGGGTCTAAGTCATTTCTTCAAAAGTGGTTAACTATGTTAAACATCTATAGTCCATTCCCACTTATAAACAAGATCTTAGCCCACTAGATATTAGATGTAAGACTAAGTTGAGGGATCTCACAACAACAATACCTTGGATGATTTTTATTTCCTTTTACAACCACAACCATGATAAAAGCCCATGAAAATTATCATCTTGTAAAGTGAATGCTATTGTAAAATTATGAAGTGGAAATTCCCGATAAAATTTTAAACTTTTAGCATACAGGTGCATTTTCAGTAAGGCGTAAGGATGCAATTGAAAATTTTGAATGAAATCTCAACAAATTTGCCAAAATTTTTTTGCAAAACTTATAAAATAATGTTTGTCAAGTTGCAACTATATATGGAATTATGGTTGAGCGTTACCGAAAGGAAATGAGGTTTCCTTTTTGTAATTTATAATTCAGTCATATTCGAGGAAGAATGACTTCATAACTTTATATTTTGCCAACATTCAACCAGACACCATATTTTTCCAATATTATCATAATTTTATATTTTTCCCAACAAAAAGGCTCCAAACATCGCAAGCAAACACCTCATAAGTGTTTTTAGTAAGCGTAACAATGGTTTCAGGAACTTATTAATCCAGCTAAAAAAAGAGTTAGTGGAAGATCATAAAACAAACTCTTTGATACTTGAACCAACTTTGATTGGAGCACCATAGTACGCACAACTTGAACTAACACATTTTTACTAGCTACATAATTTGTTAGCTTGGAGATTGTTCTTTAATCCCCAAGGTGCTTTGTATAAGGATGGCAGAACTATCGAATAACATAAGCAGGAATCAAACCTAAACAAAACCATCAAAGAAAATAAGTTGTGCTAGTTAAAACGATGTCAGAAACATGATATACAAAAATAAATAAATTTCTAAATCAACTGAGAGAAGATTTAGACCACCATTACCTATCGGGTAATACAGCATTTGAACTGTAGCAAAAGTTCATGAACTCAATTAGCGTTTCAACTTGACCACCTAACAACAAGAGCTGAAAGAAAACTCCATAAAACATAATAAAAATCAATAAAGAGGATAAAACAAATATATCAAAGCAGAGAAGATAATGATGGTTCATCATTCAACCAGATAGAAAGGTCGTGTTAAGATATGAGCAATAACATAGATGATGTATATCTCTGCTTTCTGTTAGAAACCATACTTTACACAATCTTAAGAAAATAAAATTTAGATATCTTCTTTCTTGAAATTTTTTTCCACGAAATTAGATCCAGCAAAAACCTGAACATTTTCAATGCCTTCAAAGACACCTTAGAGCCCACACAACGAAAAAAATACAAATCAATAAAATTCTGCATATAACAGATTATAAGTAACATGTAAGAAATTTAATACATGACCAAAGGAGGCTAAGGGTGGTAATAATGGCAGACTAGAGTAAGTAGCAACTCCTAAGTCGTTCACTGCATTCAGATAATGCTCTTTATTTGTGCCCTCTTAATTGGTAACATGTATCTATGATATTTGTTGATGGCGCTAACTGGATGGGAATAAGTTTATGTTCCACCTTTCAGTGTAAAGAAAAAATAAATAAATGAAAGTTGAACTTCCATTTTAAGAGATTGAAGGAAGTTCTTCCGGTTTGAAAAAAAGCTCTCTTGTAAAATGTTTTCTTTGCAGCTTGCGACCGTGAATCTCACAAGATTCCTTCCTTGTACTTTAAACCAATAAAACCAGCATTTAGCTTACACAAAGATCAGGGTCCTAGTCAACTAAAATAGAACCGAAAACAATAGGATTGCATCCAACAAGGCAGTCAATGTAAAGCATTATGAAAAAAATATATAAAACAACCATTGAGGTTGAAAAAATATATTTAACCATGTTTAGTTTACCATTAGATGTAATGTTTTCCATGTTAGGTGTTCGGCTCGTATTCTTAATTTAATTGTTCAAGTTGGATTGGTGCACGTGAAAGGAGTTATTGAAAATGTTCGAGCACAAAGTAAACTTGGCTCACTCGCTCGTTTAGCAGCCCTAACTAGAGCCTCTCGCCTATAGGTTTGGGTGCTAAAGTTTTGCCCAGTGCCCTAGCACCCAAATTAAAATTCTCCCGCCCCCCCCCCTCCCCCTTTTCTCTAGTGCTAAGGACCTAGGCCGGCGCCCTAGTGCCCAAAAGTGGACCTGAACTTGTGTGTGGTTTGGTTCACCAGGTTGCGCGCTAGAATATCCAGCTATCTGTGCTCCAACTTGCAAAGGATGGAGCTAAGGCGCTAGCGCCCTAGCGCTGAGACCTTTTCCCTTCTCTATTTAGACCCCCTCTCCGTCTAATGTATATGCATAACACGAATGATAAATTAAAACAATAAGCTATGGAGTCATCTCCATTATAATATTTATATGTATCATACATATAAATATTTATTGGCTCATGAGTTCAAACACTCATTACAATTCTCTTCGTCGTAAATGAATAAATTTATCTTCATCTTTAAATACTTACAATTGTGTAGAATATAAATTTTCCGTTCAGGTTACTATATTTCCAACATGCAAGTATAAGGATTAAGAATCATTCAAATAGTATAATGATAAAAAGATTGTCTAATAATATCTAATCAACCCTTTAAAATCCACCTGTGGGATAAGCTGGAACAAGTAATGTGAATCCGAACACGAAATATCTGAGCCACTATGGAACTTAACAAACTTATGACTGTGTTACAACCAATCCGACTCTGTTTGTGGCATGTCATCATTTCAACTTATGTTACAACCAATACTTAACAAACTAATGCTTGGCCTTTATGTATAAAAAAGAAAACTTTAAATATTATTGGGTATAACTTTTTTATATTTTGTGGTGGAAAATCATTTATGAATTTCTTATAAATTCATTCACCTAATCATGCAATGAATATTTAGGTCCACCAATTAACATTATAAAGGAACACATATGATCTATCTTTACGAGTAATATATGTTACCAACTTGTCAGAGAGGGTATACATGCTACTTGCTATTTTATCTTGAAGAAAGACCGAGGTAAAGATAATGGGCGACTTGACTTTGAGTCTTTACTTGAATCCAGAAAATGCCACTCTAGGTCAAATGAACAGGTTAATGGAGACTTTGCCTGCATTTCTTGGAATATCATATGGGATCAATGCTAACAAAATATATATAAAAAGGAAAGAAAACATTTCTTTTATACTCCGCCTAGCATGAAATTTAATTATATTTCAAATGATGTTGCAGAAACTTGGCAATAGTACTTGCCATGATGGATTTCATGTAATCAGACTAGATAAATAATAATCAAAGTTAAAGTTATAAATAAAATACCCATATACCGGTAATTACCGTTCTGGATTTATAACTAGCACGAAATATATTTGATTCAACGCGTATTGATCCCATACAAACAGATACATACATCAAAATAAAAGGAACAAAAAATTTCGTGGCCTCAAACCAACCTTACCCAGTACTTTTTCTGAGCATGGAAGGTGTTTCTCCTCCAAGCTCCACAACCAATTCCTTGCCCTTGGAAGGCTTGGAACTCTGCTTTGCTGGTGCCATCTTGAGGGTGAACTTCCTGGAAGAGAGGGGATGAAGATCAACAGCAAGAGGGATGGAGGAAGGGCTGCAATTTCAGCAACCAAGGGAGAAGAACCAAGACGCCCTGGTGCCTTGGGTTCCAAGAAAGGGGAAAGGGGTGGAGCAATCTCCAAGAGGGTGAATTTGATTTTCAAAACAAAAGTTGTTACACAATTCTGTTACAGCCCCCTTTTGTAGGCATCTTCCCTAGTGAAATGACCCAAACACCCCTACTAACAACCCTACTAACAATACTAACAATATTCATAACAGCATCTCCGCGTTTAGCACCCTTATTCGTCATCTCCAACAGCACGTAGTGCGGCCATGGCCACCAGCTCCCCCCATCACCGCGTGCTACCACCGTAGCCAAGAAATGGGAGACGACGTTCCAAGTAGAGGGCAGCGGCGTCTGAATGACCGTTTGTTTTTGTCCGATGTGTTTGCTATCCAGTACTTTTTTAATGTTATTAATATATAAATAAACATGCCTTCAATCAATTTTCATGTACCAATTAATTATAAAAAATGTGTCCGCATGACTCCATGACGAGAGGAGAAATGTTCGACCATTGATAATATCTAATCAAGCCTTCAAAATTACGCAACACGTGACCAAACTTGTTGCAAGCATCCGGCTGCCCGCTATAAACGACTTAAGATTCACAACTTTACTTTAAGAGTCGGTGGAAATGTTCGATCTTTGTAAAAGGGCACTCTCGTCTCTTCAAGCCTTCCTTTTAAAATGAAAT
>JAURVB010010205.1:0-39638 GCA_033002965.1 Piper betle | reverse complement strand
GGCTGCCGATCACGAGCCAAAGACGGTCGTGGGCTGGGGTTAGCAACAGGCTAAGTGTAGGAATTTTAGGGATGAAATTTCCTAAAGTGGGTGGATTGTGAAATCCCTCAACGTAATCCCACATCTAATACCTAATGGAAGAAGATCTTGTTTATAAGTGAGAATGAACCGTAGATATTTAACTTGGGGATTTTAAAGAAATAACTTAGGCCCATTATGTTACACTTTGGACCGGGTCGTTACACCTCCACTCGTAACCTATTTTAATCCAAGTATTAGTGCCCACGACAAGGCATTGTTGCTCTATAATTTTAAATAGTTTGAAACAAAAAAAAAAATCTATTGTGTTGGAATAAATATAATAAAAATGACACTTTGACATTGGTCTTAGGCAAAATTTTCTCCGTAGAAAACATCTTACATTGGTTACGTGTTGCGATAGTATAATACATTGCCGTTTTTACCTTTGGAAGTCCCGTTATGGCTACAAGTTAGCTTCAATCAAAAATGTTTTGAGGTACATGGGAGCTCATGAGATTTCACTTGTTATTTGGCTATAAGCTGGTTCAATCTGGAATGATTTAGGGTAATATGGGAACTGAGATTTCACTTGATATCGTAGCTTTCTATTCAAATAGTACCTCTCTGGCTGTAAGCATAGTTTTAAAACTTGTTTTTTATTTCAAATATTTTCGGAATCACTCCAATTCATAACTTCTCAATTCAAAGTGTGTAAATGACTCTTTTATAGTAGATTTAATGATTGACTCCCATAAAAAATAATAATTATTATTAAAATACTTTATTTATAGTTTAATTTAACTAAATTAATATTTTAAAATAATATAAATAATCATTTATCATTTTTAAGTTTCAAGAGAGAATAGACGTTAATTTTATGTAATATTTTTTCCCGTAATTGCAAAAATAATATATTTGACTTCAAATCTGTTTGGAATCAATTCCAAATCAACTCTACTTTATGGCATACCAAATTAAATTTAGTTTCGAGTTTTTAAATTATGATTATAAATTCAGCTATTCTTTACCATATACTTAAATATATTATATTAATAAATATATTTAAAGAATAATAATCAGTTGCAATTGTTAAAGTACGTAGGAAGGTATTACAAACAATTTTTCTTTAAGACCCTATTGATTTATTTATTTTTCAATTTAAATTATAAAATGTACTGGGAAAGAAACTCAATTAACAACTAAACATGGATAAGTGATAGAACCTATTTATTATTAAATATATTTTAGCATTAAATCTAGCTACATGTCATCTTTATGGTTGTCCTCGAATTGGATGGAACGATTACAATGCTACTGTTTGGCTACACTGGATAAACTATTTAGCTTAAACAATAATAAAATTATCTTTGATTCTTGCTATCTATACAGCCCTTGCCAATTTTAAAAGGGCCTCTAATATATCTCGCACAGCATATGGGTTTCATGCCTAATATAAATAAAAGGAAAACTTAATCTAGACTCTGTTTATAAGTAAAAGGTTTAACAAATTTATTAAATTATTAAAGTCCATCTCATTATTTATAAGAATTTATTTATAAAATTAAAATTTATCGAAGGATTTGGTGATAATATATCTGTCCATCTCATTATTTATAAGAATTTATTTATAAAATTAAAATTTATTGAAGGAATTGGTGATAATATATGTGATCCATGTATATTA
Source organism: Piper betle (assembly GCA_033002965.1). NCBI lineage: Eukaryota > Viridiplantae > Streptophyta > Magnoliopsida > Piperales > Piperaceae > Piper > Piper betle. Next base: position 37,933 of record JAURVB010010205.1, on the reverse strand, counting down.
TCATGAAAAGTGGATATAAATCTTAAACTGTTATTTAGTATTGGGAATGACTCTAAAAAAGTATCTTAAAAGGAGATATTTAGATATTTACAACTTGTCAAAATAAATAACCATGAGATATATATATTCGGAAAAGATTCTATTTTGAGTGATTTGAAAAATATATCATAAATCCCACATCGCGACATCTTAGGGCCCTCTCCTCCAAAATGTCTATGAATCCTGCTCTCATTTCGACGGATAGGGAGGTTCTTGTTAATGCTTTCAATAAAAATTATGTTTTGAACCTGCTGCGGGAAAATCATCCTTTAGTTTGTAAATTTGTAAAGCAATGTCACTGTTGTGTAAATTAGGAGTCTATGTTATGTAATTACGTAGAGAATGTAATAGTTATGCTCACTCTGGTAGTTACAACAAACCAGCGGAGTGACACTTTTGTATCGTCTCATCTCTAAGGTGAATATTTTTAACGTGAAAATTGGGTTAAAGCCTTTAAGACTGATCCTCCGCTTTCTCCTACACCGTTTCCGAAGTGCAAGCTTTCTTTTTTCTCAGAGTATCTAGGAAGTGCAAGCTGCCATCGAAGACCTGGAAGACTTTGAATCTTCCTCCTTGGGTGTGTGAGGTTACTAGAATAACAAGTCCACTGCGAAGAATAACAAGTCACTGCTACTGTTTCTGTTATGTCCCAAAAGAAAACTTAAAACATTAATTAATCCAACCTATGATTTTTTTCTTTTTAGGCAATGCAAGACCTATGATTGCTTGAAGAGAAAGTAGCCTATTATCAATGACTATTACTTTCATCAGTAACACCCTAATAACTGTTCAAATTAACATGATATTTGACAATAAATCAACTACAGTTATATATGCCACATTGGAAAGAAATGATACTATCTTAGTAGATTTAATTTAACGATTCGTGTAAATAAGAGCAACAATGATATTACCCACGTTGTGTTAAGTACTAGAAGAGGACTAACTTTTAACCAAACTTGTATATTGACTCACCAAAAAGGATAAATTTGCAATTTCATAAAGCTCATAGCAGAAACAGTCGCAGCCTCACAATGGTTCATGACCAGTTCTAGAAGTACTACTGTAGACCTTGATCATCATCGAACACGTTACGTTACTTCATGGGACCCTCCTTGACTTAATCCTTCCTAGGGACCACATAATAGTGAAGAGGTCTGTTGACGCTAACATCTCGTTATCACACATAGTAAGGTGAAGTTGTGTTACCAACTCGTAGGCGCTATTAATTCAAATGTTCTACACGCATATGAAAATACGCAACGGCGTTTTAAAAAAGTTTTTCATACAAAAAGTAGATCGTGCAATATACGAATACATTCGAATATTAAAGCTCAAACTATGCACTTATAAGGGAGTAGATTATATGTAATAGTTGTACGCCACAATATTAGTAAAGATCATATATCCCTTAAATTATTTTACTTAACTACTTCTATATACATTATTCAATCAAAAAATCTTTATAATAGTTTAGACTTAGATATAGTTTATAATAGTCTTCTTTTCACACTCATTACTTTTGATATACAAAATCCTGAATTTCCTAGACATGTCTCTTATAACTAAATTATTATGATTGTAAGTAGCAAACTAAAAAATAAGCATTGTTTTGCTATCTTAAATATAGTTGAAAGTAAATAAAAGTACTAAGAAGCAATTTTGCTTCGAGGATCTCACTAAGTGGAGAGGCAGTGATCGTTCTCCTACTATCCTCCTTGTGGAAATAATACACGTGGTATGAATTACATGATATGGTAGATAGATATTTACATAGAAAATAACTCCCATAAAATGTATGCCCATTATCAACACCATAAAATTTAATTACTACTTAGGTAATTGACCTAAGATAACTAGCACAATTACAACTAATACAACTATTTAAATCTTATGTCTAGTTATATGGGATTATAGTTGTAGGAAACCACATCAACTATTTTCAAATACGGTCTCATCTTCATCTTTTATTGAGGCAACATACATAACTTGAAATATTGATGTCTAATCTCTAAATGCTACTCAAGCACTAGAAGCGAATCTTCGGCGATGAAATCATTCATCTCAATTGAGATATTATTCCTTATATTAGTGCACATACATTATACAAAATCATTACAAGTTTTGACGAACAAATTATAAATTATGTATTTTAAGTTCAACATCTCAAATAAAATTACAAAATATCATATTTTTTTAAATGTATATATCTTAACAAATGAGACATGTTATCCGATGAGATAAAATTTCATTAAAATAATGCTCTCAAAAGCAATATTGTTGAACATATCATTTATTTAATATATGAGATAAAATTTATTACCTCACAGTAGCAACAAGATTGTCTCCTCCCATAATTAAATAATCCCTTAATAGTGAATAAAACTATTTTAACTAAATTATTTCATATTTCACTATCATGTAGAGTACTAATGTCTACATAAAATGGAAAATACTAAGTTAGGCATTTATCATTAATAATATTACTTAACATATAAGTTGTATTTACATCTATGAAATGATTTGCATTATTAGGATTTATGGCCAATTAGATTTAAACTAGTAATTCTTTTTCAAATTAACATATGCCCAATTATATATATATAAGGCCATGAAGGATAAAAGAAAATAACTTTGAAAAGTTCATGTGTGTATATATATATATATATATATATATATATATATATATATATTAATGATATTTTTTCTTTATCCTCAATAAGCAATTAGGAAATAATGCTTCATTTATGCATGTCATCAAATGACAAAAAAATATACATAAATATTTAATTTTCGTGATACTCAGTATTAATGATTAATTTTATTGCATTAAGTAGTCTTAATTTCAAAAATAAAAACTAGTGCATTAAAATATATGAATAGATTTTATCACAAAGTATACACCAACTAGTACTTATCTTGATTTTAACCGAAAATATAAATTAACTAGTACATGTTTATTCTTCATTTTAAAATAAATGACTATTTATCTTATAAAAAAACACAAAATTTCAAATCTAGCCATTATTATGAAATGTTAATTATGATATCATATATCATAACATAAGATCATAACTAATCTTTTAAGAATTTTTAAAAAATTCTGACATCTTTATGTTTTTATCAAAATACTAAAATTAGGCCTATTTTCTAACGGATGACTTGTCATTATAAGCCTCAATAATTAAATTCAAGTCTGAGCTGAATACACTCAGATACTTGGCCGCTGAATTTTTGTTTTAGATCATGAAATCTTTCTTCTTAGAAACGATCTTTTTACTAAATCAGCCATAGGCTTTAAATATCTAGTGCTGATGCTCAGGCTGAGTACTAAAAGACTGAGCCTTTTGGACTGCATCTAAACTAAATTGTATAATTTGCATCTAAACTATTCCCCAAGAAAGAATCAAGGAAACTACAAGTCTATGGAGAGAAAAAAATGAATGTGAATTTAATCTGACTTATCATGGACGGTACGAAGTCAAAGAAATCACGTAAATGCTTCTCCAGCTTCTAAAAATTATATACGTGCATTGATGAGCAAAGAAAAGTGATAATATTTGAAATTGAATCTACACCGAAATGTTATAATTTTAAGCCACCATACAATATATTGAACTAGTTTGAAGTTTTTTATTTTCTCCATTATTAAATTAATTAATGGTACACTTTGATTTGTTTCGACTGATATAATGTTTTGACTACATATCACTGTACGTACGTATGGCATCGAGTATCAACTCGTGTATAAGAAAATTCAAGAAGGCATGCAAAGCAATGCATGGTTTAATTTAATAATTTATATATTTAATAATCGTAACATCAATAAATTTCTCAAAGCAGAGCCCGCAATGCATGGGTTTTATGACCAGTTAGATATAAATTTGCCAAGAAGCCCGATCGAGTTCTTTAGTAACGCTGTCAATTAATGAAAACTAGACTCAAAAGTTTATATTGTGGTTATTACTAAACTATTAAATTGTCATGCTAAATGTTTAACTCGTAAACTTCTCCCAACAAGACGATATGAGTGGGCGATTTAAATATAAGTTGTGGAGCATGCGGCGAGATTGACTTTGTGCACCTTGCGCACCAGTAATCTTGTCTGCTAAAGCCATCAGAAGTGTTGTGAGAACCTAAAATCATTATTAAATAATTACTGAGTATATGTCAGATTTTTTTCCAAGACTTGAAATGTACATGCATATTTGAGGTTTAACTCAAGTTGGGTTGTATTTAAGTGGATTTAAGTTTTCTTAAAAAATATTTAACTTTAACATAGTGAATCATTTGACTAAGGTTAATTTAATTAGAATCTATTACTTTTTAAAAAAATTAAAGATGAGGTATACAATTGAATATATTGTGTGCCGCATAATAGATTATACTTTATTAGAAAATATCGATATAAATTCGCATGACACTATATAAATGCATTTTATTAAATTTTAAGTATAATTTTAATATGATACATATATATTATTAAAAAATAGTTTTAACAAGATGATTATAATTACAGCTAACTTATAATTTTTTTAAAAAATAGTACTTATTTGAAAATATAATCAACATATCAAAGAAAATAAAACAAGCCCGATATATCTAGCATAAATGATATATAATAAATAGATTGTTGATTGTTACAACATGCAAGTCAAAATGATTTTCATTTTTTTCCCAATATTACAAGCATTTTCACGGTTTAGTTATGAACTTTTACACATTTATGAATGTAATATGCTGGGTTGAGTCCCTTCTCCACATGTGGTTAACATAACTTGAAAATCTATAAGTATATCACAACTAATATACTAGATCTTGTCCACATAAGTTTTTGGCCTGGGGCTAATTTTAGGATATCTTAAAATCCACACAATAGATCTACCCACATTTCAAGAAATTTTTTCTCTGAATTTCTTTCCAGTGTCCAAATGGGTCTCATATAAATTGTCTACTCTAGTGTGCTGTTCAATACAATTGTGGCCTGGGGAGGACGGGGTGGCGAGGGCGGCGACGAGGCGACGGGTTGGGCGGGGTGGATTGGACGGGCGGGGTTGATTGGGCACAACCGGCAGTGTGGGAGGATGGGGGGGGGGGGGCGCGACTTGGGCTGGGGGTGGGGGCAAGGTGCACAGGGGATGGGGGGCACAGGAAGGGGGACGGGGCGTGGCTGGCAAGGGGCAGATTGGGCGGGGGGCTGCGGCGGCGACGATCGGCAGAAAGGAAGGAGGGGCGGCAAGTTGGGGTGAGAGAATGTGGAAAGAGAAATAGCAGGTGGCATTCTCGTAATTAAAAGTTGACTTGACTCTGACTTAAATAAAATATAATAATTAACTCCAAATAATTTTTAAAAAATTTAAAAAATATCATAAAATATAATATACATCGTAACATAAAAATGACATTAGAATGATATATTATATAATTAATAACCTACCGATTTTGACCGATTCAAATGAACTAATTCTTTTCCAATTTTTGATGAATCGGTCTGATTCAATGACTCTCTTCCCATCCGATTCAACGTCCAATTCCGATTTTTATAACTACGATCGAGACTAGCAGCTATCTTGCAATAGGGCCAGTTGTTGGCAGCATAAATGGACCTGTCTCAACCAAACTGTTGGATTTGGAATACAGCTTCTCCCCAACACTCCTTTAACTTGGCTAGAACGAAACTCATTGTTGGCCTGTCGTTAGACGCCATTGCAACAGCTAAAGCATTCCAAGCATTATTTTCATCGTAGTTCCTTCCAATTCAGGGGCCAACTAAGTCCCTTATATTCCCGCTTCCAACCATCGGTTTCACCCACTGAGAAATATGAATCTTCCCGTATCGCACTAATATTGGAGGGTGCCCTGTAATAAGTTCTAGCAGTACCACTCCAAAGCTGAATGCATCATTTTTTCTGTCAACATATTAGTACTATGATATCTGCAAAATAATGAACATATATAAGCCAACTCTATTGAAATATGGAGATCTGATTTTTCAACTTGGATAACTCACTCTGGATCAAGATTTGCTGGGTTGACCATCACTGGGGTAGACATGTGAGTGAGATTCTCTTCAGGATAAGCCTTGGAAATTTCAAAATCTGCTATTTTGGCCTCCAATCCATCCTTCAATAGGATGTTAGCAGTGTTAATGTCTCCATGGATGATAGGTGGCATACAACCATTATTAGGCATGAGCATGGTTTGGTTATCCAACCGAACCAAACTCTATTCGATAATTCGGTTCGGGTCTAATTTGGTTTTTGGTTTTATTTCGGTTTAACCAGAAATACTCTTATTTGGTTATGGTTTATTTGGTTTGGAATTAGTAGATATCCAAATAACCCCACCTGTAAAACACGCAATTCGAGTCAGGGTTTTATATTCAGAACTGGTCGGTTTGACCGTTATTTTCGAGTCGAGTCAGTTTCAGAACACGTGTACTTAACCGATGCCAGTCGTGTGTATGACCTATGAGGGTCATGCGTACCCAAGTATATGATGATAACGTCATGAACACAGCAAAACAGAATGAGTTATTAGAATATATAAGAGTATGCCAGTTGTTTTTTTATTTTTATATATAGTGGATTGTAGAATTAGTTTTAGGCTGTTTACGGCGTTACGGGCAGTTTGGGTGGGTTGATAGTTTTAGAGTATATCATTATGATGTTTTGGTGTTTGTTTGATTTTATAGGATTTTTCCAGATTTTGTTTAGGATTTAATACGACTTAGTTATTATTCTTGACTCGAGCCGAACACGAGTCAAGTATTATTTACGACTTTGCCACCGAGCCCTTTTCTTTTCTCCCCCGACGTCTTTTCCCCAAACCCTGATTGCCACCCCTTTTTCATGTCGTCGCCACCGCCACTGACGTCGGCCTGTCGTCGATCGTCGCCACCAAGCCCACGCCGCGGTGTTGCCGTGCCGCCCAGACTAGTTCCGGCCACTGCCAGGCTATCGTGACGCCGGAATCGCCGTGCCTAGCGCCGTGGCTACGTTTCGGTCACGTTGCCGATTCTGCCACCGGTGACCGTCGCAGCCGCCATCCAGTGGTTGCCTCAGCACCTTCGACCACCCAATGACCTTTCCCGACCGGAATGGAGGCCATCGCCGCCCAAGCCGGCCGGATCGAGTCCCCCATCGCCACCGCCTCTGTTTTGCCATTTTTCGCCTAGCCACCACCTCTGTTGACCATGTCGATGCCGTAGATGCGTCGGGCTCGCCGAGCTAGTTCCAATGGTACCCAATATGACCACTATCCAGCCAGTAGACGCCGCCGGTGATTGTCGCCGGGAAACCGCCGAAAGCTGCCGAAAAACTACTGAAACTTGCCGGAAAACCGCCAGAACCTACCGGAAAATTGGATTTGCTAGAATTCATCAGATCTTCCACGGAGCTCATCCAGTTGATCCCGATCGAACTTCGGACGCAGACGAGCGCCGAATTCCAGCTCCAAGATGAGCGACAGAACCCTAGTCGTCACCGATTGCCGACGACGTGAGGTATAATTACCTCTGAATTTATAATTTAAACTTGATGATTGTTAGCACAACATGCTAGGGTTGGTTTGTTGATGTGATTAATGCTTAATTATGGATGAAACAATTAGTTGCATGATGAGATTAAGTGTGAATGAAGAGTAAGTGATCATAATGAGAGCATGATAAGTGACTACGATGTAACTTATAAAAACATAATAAAATTAGTATGAATAGGATCAGTTAGAATTATTTTCACATCTATGATTATTTGGTTGTAGCTGGATACTATTTGTATTTTGATTGTTGATTGATGTTCATTGAGTTTGATGCATCATTTAGTTAGCGGGCGTTAGTATTTAGTTTTGATGTGTAGGTACGGAGTAGGAGCTCGCCGCCTAGGCGCGATGACACGCTTGGAGCTTCTACCAGGTCCGTTTAGGACTCGTCTCTGTTTTACTCTACTCTATTGTATGTTTGTTTTAATGCTTGCAGGACGGGTTAAGTGGCGTTTTATCGGATCCCACTTAACTCGGGCCATTTAACCGAACAGTTTTCCGGATTAATAACCCCTCGAGAATGAGATCCCTCGAGGATGATTTTGAAAATAAGATCCACCACAAGTTGCCTTCGGGCCTATTATATAAATCCCTACCCAAGCCTATATATATATATATATTATATTAGAGTTTTCAGTGAGACGAGAGATGGAGAAACCGACTACATGTACCATGAGTGGATGCCTTGACAGTCAAAGTGGGCTCTGGATTAGTGCAGCGGACTGTTCCATTCCCGAGGGATCCTGACAACTCCGTGTTTGAGTTCCTCACACCTGGAGAACATGGAGGTTTACAGGTACTGTTTAGTACAGTGCATGTCCGGACTTGTGGTTTAAAGGGTACTAAAGGCGACTGCCTGAGAGTACTCGGCCTTCGTGCTCAAGGCCAGGAGAAATATGGAGGTAAGGAGAGGGCTTAGGATTAGAGACCAGAAAATGAAGTAAGAAAATGTCGAGAGAGGCATCAGTAGCAACAGATCAGTCAGTTCGGGATGCTACCGGGTCTGCAGCCCAATGGCTCCTCAGTAGGTGCCCTTCAGAGTGTTCACGAGGAGTATATGACATTTTCTTTCATATGAGAGTTTGCTCTCATAGCCAGCTTGTTATAGTTATTTTATTTTATGGACTAGTAACACTTGTTACTGACGTGTTTTTATACTATATGTAGGTAATAATCATGAGTTGGAAGAGCTAGCTTGGACGGAGGAGCACTGTTGTCGCTTGTACACATGTCAGTCGATAGAGTGGTTAATATTTTGTTTATAATGCTATTATATTGTGAATGGTATGGCTAAATGCTTAAGAGCATGATGATGTGACATGTTTAAATGCTAAGACAGGATGACATGTTGTGATTAATTGTTAAGACATGATGACAGAATGTGAAACATGAATAGATTTCGCAGCGGAAGTGTGGTGGGTTGAGACCCAAGCTTAGAGTGAGTAAATTGTATATTAGATTGTGTGGATAAAGTTGCTTGATATATAGATATATATTTGCATATATGTTTATATATATTATTTTGACAGAGTGACCCTAATTGCACTTTTAGGGGAGATCTCTGTCAGTGTTATTTTAGAATTTTTATTGATTTTGATCGTAATTGTATCGGTGTATGAATTTAGGTTGCATGTCATCCATGTAGTATCATGTTAGGATTTCTGTGCATTCATCCATGCATGACGAGTCGTATCTTCATCTTAAGACGCCGAGATTAAATCCGCACAAATTAGGTTCGGGTTAGCTGACCTAACCGGGGCCTGTAACATACCGGTTCGATTCACGAGTGTGGACCGGATTTGGGATATTACACCACCTCCTTCTGGTTGGCCATTGGCGGCTAGGGCTACTCCATTGGCCACCAACCAGACCACCTCCACCGGCCTGACCTTAGCTCTCGGTTTCTTCGACGGCGCCGACGCCAACTCCACCATACGCCAGCACTTCTACCTTGCCATCTGGTACGTCAACGTCCCCACCGCACCGTTGTCTGGGTCACCAACCGCAACGCCTCTCTAGCAGACCCCACTGGCGGCACCGCAATCGCCGCCGACAGCAACCTGGTCGTCGTCGACGGCAACAATTTGACTCAGATTTGGTCGTCCAGCGTCGATGCGCCTGCCCAGGGGTCTCCCTCAGGCGCAGTCCTTGAGGAAAGCGGCAATCTTGTGTTGAGGAATGGGGACGGGAAGGTGGTGTGGCAGAGCTTTGACTTCCCTCCGACACTCTCCTCCCAGGCATTAGCCTCGTGATGGCGAATCATGGCATTAACTGGCATACGTATCACAAAAGGATTTCTTTATTCTCAGGTTTGTGGGCTGTCATCCTTTTCTTCTCCCACAAATAATGCTTTTAAGTCAAAACCAGTCAGAAGATATGATAATAAAGCTACAAATGGTTGATAGCATGGATATAGTCTTGACTTATAGCTATTGAAGCTGTTGAAGTTAATAGTTGAGATGTTAAATACCAGATTCAGAGTCCCTAAAATATTAGGTATTTGGTATCAATGGCGGGGGAAAAGGCCATGCTTCAGAGAAAGAATAAATAGGAGTTTTAGACTGCTAGCCTGTTCAAACTGAAAAGAAACCGGAATAAAATTGGCTTGTTTCTTTTAGCTGAATGCAAATCTGGTCGCTGGTTATGTTCATAATTTCAAACTCCCAAATAGTACAAGCCCCAATTCAACAAGTTCAACAATATTGCATATGCAACAATATTTCTATTACAACATTGAAAGTCTTCTCCTGTTTATAATGTCATTACTTAATTCTCCTGTTTATATTTCTATTACCTTGGTGTTTTCTTTTGGTGGCTATTTAGGTTTTTTCAATTGATTATCAAATTATCTTGTATAAACATTTATTATCAAATTATTTATCTTGTAAATTTTAATGTTGCTTAATGTTTAAAATTGATTGATATAGGTTTAATTTCTTTTGTTAGATGTCAAACGAATTAGATTATCATAGCCAAGATGATCCAATGGAGCATGACCAAGTTGCTTCAACAACAAATTTTCAACAAGAAGTTGTACCAACAAAGAAGAGGTTTATGAAGCCAAGATCAAAAGTTTGGAGACATTTTACAAAGATTCAAGATCAAACTGGTGGAAGCGACAGAAGTAGATGCAATTACTATTCTAAAGAGTATGTTTATAGTTCTAGAAATATGATTGTTGATTAGCTAAATATGATTGTTGATTATTTATTTCTCTCTTTTACTTTCATACAGAGCTTGCAAGATTAACTACGGGGAACACAGTACTAAGCGTTTAATCTTTCTAGTTTCCCAATGGAACTTTATGCTATAACAACATCAGATTTCTGCCCCTTTTGAAAGAATTTTATGGAAACCCTCTCCCATATTTTTATAAACTACAATTTTACTAGTCCTTTGGTTTAATAATTTGGGAATTCGTACTCTATCCTGGAATTCAGGCCTGAATATTCTATCTTTTTCCTTCATTTGTTATTCGTGCAGGATGGATTAATGCTTAATCTTAGGTAAATTCTTTTACATAGCAGAATGTATTTGGATATGTCAGAATGATCTCACTTTCAACAAACACAATTGCAGCTGAGTGACCCTTGTAAACCTTTTTCTTAACTTTTTGGTTTGTGCTCTGAGATATCTCTTTTCCTTAGGCTATTGTCATTTCAGGTAAGTCTTCCAATAACTGAAAGAGAAGTTGATCTAGGATTTCTCTAAAAAACAATTCACAATTATATGTTTATAACCAAAGATATTTGTATTTTTTTACTTCTTAAACATTAAACAGGGTTTTTGCTGTATCTTATGTTTTGGGTTAAGATATCGGCTGAGTATTTATGACTACAAGCAAACTCAAACATGCCAGAACTCGGTGGGAGAACCTCAGAAATGACAGATCGTCAGCATGGAACATGTTTTGGCTGCATCAGATTCTTCACTGAGTTTCAAATTTTATGTTATTTGCTTGACAAACGCAAATATGCAGTTCATGCATCTTGTTTTAATGGGCTCATTCTGAATACAAAATATGCAAATATGCAGTTCATGCATCTTGTTTGCTTGATAAAATATATTTTGTTTAAAAGGGTTGAACCAAGTTCAACAAGATTATGAAATTATAAACAAAATATTTTATTAAATATTGGTTAAATACCTTATTTTTTAAAAAAAAGAGAAATTTTTTTGTGCATATCAAAATAGTACAAAGATTTTATTTTCCCCGTCTTGCGGCAAAATAATTCAAAATTTTATTTTTTTTAAAAAAAAGTTGAACATTTTAGATGAGCATCATGAAACTAGTAATAACAAAATGTGGGCTGCTACCATTGTTCACCATTATTTTTAGCAAAAAAAAGTTTTAAGGAATTTTTAATTATTTTGAGCAAAATTATATGGGTTGATAATAAAAATATTAATGAGTCAGTTATAAATTCAATTATATGGTTGAATGTTGTGCAAATAAAGAAAAAATGTGGCTGGTTATTAATTTAGGTTATTCAGTTAAAATTTGGTTAAAACCAAACCAAACTAAACTAATTCGGTTTGGTTAGTTCGGTTATAAGTTATAATTCGGTTCTTATTTGGTTAACCAAACAAGGCCATTTCAGTTTGGTTCGTTAACGGTTCAGTTTGGTTTCACTCAAACCAACCAAATTAGCAGGCCTAACCATTATGCAGGTACTCCAATCCTACAAGTGAAGACACACATCATTAGCACGCATTTATTGATGACAGATATCATAAATAGTTCAGAAATGCCAATACCATTAAAAAGATCACTAGTTTAGAAGTTCTGGATTTAGCATGTATAATTGTTGGATGTTGATCTATTATATAATATAGATAATTTCAAAATATTTAATTATAATTAATCTTTTTGTAGAGGTTAGTTGACATATAATTGTAATTAATATTTTATGTGTAAAAATTACACAAACTTTACATGATGGATATAAATAATGAAATTGTCTTCAGTATAATTTGAGAACGTAGTCCTATCTCTTTGTACGTATTTTCACCATATAAAAAAGGCTCTTCATCTGCCTTTGGTGTGATTAAAGGACAGTATATAAAAAATCATAATCTAGTATAATCTTTTTTTATTTGTATATGCGTGTATTAGAAATTATGAATCCCTAAAGGTTATACATTTTCTAAATGTCACAACAACTAATTAAAAGTCCTCGGTATATATATATATGAGAAAAGGGAGTCTGTGCTTGAGCACAGACTCCCTACCTGTGCTTAAATTTCTTTCCAGCCGTTGGATCGCGATCCAACGGCTGGAAATCATTCCCCTCCTTTCCCCCTCCTCTACTTTCCCGGAGTCCCTTCCCGGTGGCCCTTGCAACGCCCCCTCGGCCCGGCCGTGCTCCCCCGCACATTCCCGCGCCGCTGCCCCGCTCGTCCGCCACCCACCCGCCCTGCCGCGCCCCTGGCCGCAGCTGCCGGAAATCATTCCCCCTCCCTTCCCCCTCCTCTCCTCTCCCCGAGTTCCTTCCCGGCGCCCCTTGCAACGCCCCCTCGCCCCCGCCGCGCTCCCCCGTGCCGCTGCCCCCCGCCCAGCCGCGCCATTGCCCCGCGCCGCTGCCCCGCACGTCCGCCACCCCCCGCCCCCGCCGCGCCCCCGGCCGCAGCTACAGCCGTGGCACCAACCAGCCGCTGCCCCCACCCCTGGCCGCGCCGCGGCGCCTCCCTGCCCTCTCCCAAAGCTACAGCTCCCCCTCCCCCTCCCGGCCGCCGCCGGGCGTCTACCCTCCGGCTCGATCCCGACTCTAGTCAATATTACGCAATGAATTTTAAAAAGATTAGATAATTTTGTAATAAAACCTTGAGTCGATCCTAACTCGAGTAAATTTTATGAAATAAAATTTAAAAAATAAAATAATTTCATAATAAAAACTTGGCTCGATCCTCACTTGAGTCAATTTTATGAAATTATTGTTTAAAAAAATAAGGTATTTCATAAAATTGATTTAAGTTTAGAGCGAGTCAAATTTTTATTACGAAATTACTTTATTTTTAAAATTAATTTCGTAATATTGACTCGAGTCGGGAACGAGTCAAGTTTTTATTACGAAATTGCCATTGACTACTCCTCTGTTTTCTCCTCTGTTTCTTCCGTTGTGCCCCCTCTATTTTGCCACGCAACCCACCGCCGGCGACCTCGCCGCCGTCCATAGGGGGGTGGGCGGGGGGGGGTGGTGGGCGGGGCCTTGGTGCTGCCGGGGGATGTAAGGGGCGCCCGGGTAGACGCGGGGGGCCTGCGTCTTCCGCCGGGGGCCGGGGAGGGGGGAGTGGGCCGAGGGGTAGACGCTCGGCGGCGGCCGGGAGGGGGAGGGGGGAACTGTAGCTTTGGGAGAGGGCAGGGAGGCGCCGCGGCGTGGCCAGGGGGTGGGGGCAGCGGCTGGCGGGTGTGCGGCTGTAGCTGCGGCCGGGGGCGGGGCTGGGTGGGGGGTGGCGGACGTGCGGGGCAGCGGCGTGGCTGGGGGGGGGGGCAGCGGCGCGGGGCGCAGCGCGGCGGGGGCGAGGGGGGCGTTGGAAGGGGCGCCGGGAAGGAACTCGGGGAGAGGAGAGGAGGGGGAAGGGAGGGGGAATGATTTTCGGCAGCTACGGCCGGGGGCGCGGCCGGGCGGGTGGGTGGCGGACAAGCGGGGCAGCGGCAAAGTAATGCGCGGGAATGATTTCTAGCCGTTGGATTGCAATCCAACAGCTTGAAGGAAATTTAAGCACAGGTTCTATATATATATATATATATGTGTGTGTGTGTGTATGGTCAATACAACAATGGTGTGTGTGTGTGTGCATGTACTTATGAAATTCGTTTAACTTGTGGAATTTGGCAATTTTTTATGAGGGTAGAAATAAGAGAAGGACTAGACAAAAACAAAATATTTGTACGAGGACAATTTTTTTTTTCTTTTTGATGGAGGAAAAAATATAACTAAAGAACTTGATAATAATAAAAAATAAATATGAAAACAGGCTTTTTAAAAAAAACATTTTTATTTAAGAAAGTTATCTTCATAAAATATATATTAAGGACAATGACACCTATTAGTGATTTCTACTATGTATATGAGTTAAGTAATTTTATATTACTTAATTTTAATCTTCAGCACGGTTGTTTCGGCACATACAGCAATTTGAAATCGCCTTATCCAGCTCATTTCACCGGAACTTCCATCTGTGCTGAGATTTTGCCTTACGTTTCCTTGGACATTTATTAAAAGATAATGCCTTTCTTGTCCCCTTCTCACAATATCCAATGAAAGACAAGCATTTCGGTGGTGCACTTGCATCAACAGCTCAGCCTAATTAGCAAATAAAAAATATCTCATGTACTAAATTAAATTTCAGGCTACAATAATGCGTGGCACAATAGACAAGGTAAAAATACTGTAACGAATAGTGCCACAACAAACCGCTTTCATACTAGTAACTATGGCAAATTTTGCCACAGCTTTCCTGGTAACAAAAGCCCGTGAACCCATGAAGCCAAACCAAAGAGGAAATCACAATTTAGTTGTAAGAAGATAAACTATTCACGATTCAACGTGCTTTATGACAAAATTTCAACTCATTGGTATTATTCAATTTAAAGTCATTAATACCCATGAGTATTAGTTTGACTTAGAATATGATGAATAAAAATTGTTTGGGTAGAGACTTAACGAAAATAAAAGAGGAAGCTTGGTTTATGAGTTGCTTTATTTGCAAGTTAGTTTATGGTCATTTTTTGTGTGGAGATAATTGTACATTTTGTGAAGGTTTGTTGTGAGATATTTTCAGCCTCTACATGTTATTAAGTTTATTATAAGGTTTCTTCTTTATAATTGCTAATATTGAAGCAATATAATAGTAAATAAATTTTTGTTCGGGACGTGGCCCTTATTGCTTCAAATTGATTTATATTTACAAAGTAAATGTATAAATCAATTTATATTTGTGACTATTTTGCACAAATCAATTTCTATTTACAATGATCAATAGGATAGAGATCACTCATTCTCATTCTTATTCAACTTTATACTCAGCATAGTTACAATTTTGTAAAAGTCAATTCCTATTAATGTTTATGAAGAAATTAAATATATGATAAAATATAAATAAGATTAGTAGAATATATCGATTGATAAAAGGTATCACGCAAGTCTAAATTTGATTAACAGGAAAAAGTTTGATTTTCACAATCTATCATCCATCTCTTATTAAACACTGCAACTTATTCTTCAAGTGATATTAACGGGAAAATTTTCTTATATTTATAAGTTTTCTATCATTATCTAAAATTAACTACTAAGAAAAATATGAGGAGATAATATTTAAATAGCTTGAGACGGAGTCCAAGGTAACCTCTTTGATTTGGTAGGGTCCACCACTTGTTAGTGCCTCTACTAAAAAATTAAGAACAATTTAATATTAATATAATGACTACTAGCATGAGAGATCAAGATCATGATATTACCAAAGTGTTTTTAATAAGTCTCATCCAGACTAGTTTATAAACCGATCCACCCATTCTTTTCATTTTAGTAAGTCTCTACCCAAACTAGCCCATACTTTTATTTAATAAATCCCAAACCAAACCCATATTGAGGGCACTACTAACTTTGAATTTAAAAATACCATTTAATCGCAAAATTATCAATATAAGTATGATGACTACTAGCATTAGAGATCATAATATTACCAAAGTGTTTTAATTAAGTCTCCATCCAGATTAGTTCATAAACCAACCCACCCATTCTTTTCATTTTAGTAAGTCTACCAAACTATCCCATACTTTTTATTTAATAAATCCCAAACCAAACCCATATTGAGGGGTACTATAGACTTTGAATTTAAAAATACATTTTAATCGTAAAATTGTAAATATCATTGAATCATTAATATTAGATCTTCCTACCATTAAATTGTAATTTTCTCCGAAACCAAATACCAGTGACACAAACTATCACAGGCTTTTTGTGGGCAAAAATTGGGAAAAACATTTGCCACGGCATTCCCGTGGCAATCCCTGGTAAACTGTCACGGGCGCCCTTGCAGTATGAAAGAACAATATGTTCAAGTTCCCCACTTACTTCTGTTTGGAATTCTTTGTGCCCACGAGACGATGTCAATTACAAACATTTTAACAGCAACTTCAGTTTCATCTCCCTTGTAACCATGATAGACAGTCCCAAATCATCCCTTCCCTACTGGTGTCTCCAGATTGTTGGTGATACTCATAATATCTGAATATTGGAACCTACGGTTCTCTTCTCTTACGGGTATGACTACGTGCGGGGTAGCTGTGGAAGCAAACTCTCTGCCCTGCTCACTGTATTCACTCGGCAAAAGACCATCAGTTCTTGGCGATGGGGAAGCTTGAGGATGTGTCACTCCTACCTTAGAATTTCCTGATTATAGAGAAGGAGGCCATTATTCAATTATCACTCAAACTATGAAAATTCATGTGAAAATGTTCAATAAATTTCAAATCTGATTATTTTTTATGACTCACCAGCTTGCTGCCTTTCCCTGATGGTGAATGCCACAATAGAGACGACTATTAGTAAAGCAAGTGTTGCAGCAATGGGAACTATTATGTGTATCTTTCCACATGAGCGTGTTACACATTTGTTTTCATCGGATTTAGTTAAATTGCCTATGCCATTGCATGATACCTTGGTACATGACTCTGGATAACCTCCGGTGCTACCAGTCCAATTTCGATCAAAATTTGTTATTTGATGACTTTAATAATGCATGAAAAAAATTAAAAATCACAGATGTGGAATAAATGAATAACTACCTTATTGTAAGAGTTCCATTCTCCATTTTTTGATGAATCATGGTTGGTATTGATCCTGTCAGCTTGTTGCCTGTCACGTTGCTGCAAACATGTATAAACATAAGAGTCAACTATATATATTCTTTTTAATGTTTATGTCTGTTCAATTTGAATATGGTATATATATTCATATCATGGCGGGCTGGAAAGGATTCATGATCTGGCATGTATTTTAAGAACCGCATTTTACCCAGAAGGCCTTGTAATTGGCCACGTAACTCGTTGTTGGCTGCATATCTTGAAAAAACAATGACAAACAAATGAGTGTTTCAATAGAAATGCTGATAGATTATACCATCGCAATAGTCTGGTTGAATTGTAGTCTTAGAATGATTCAAGAAAATCAAGCTTGGAGAGAAAAGGTATCACTTCACAGAACAGTCGCTTAAAAGGCAACTCCCCGAAAAAATACAAAGAAATGAAAAAAATATAATAAGAACTAGAATACTTGTAAATAAATTATAATACCACGTACAGAGATGTAGTTCTAGGTGAGATAGAATGAGCGCCATAGCTGCAATTAAGCCCCTCCCAGAGTAGCTAGGATGCACACATGGATCACCCATCCAATTCCTTTTCACTTTGAGCATGCTCTATTGTATATTTGACTTATCAAAATTATACAGAAAAAATATCACAATAAAACCTTATTATTCTTAATATTAAATTATCAAGGAAATAAAAGTTAATAATAAAAGCGTACCTGAATCCATAAAATCAGAACGATTCTTAACTTCTTTAAGTTTTGATCTTCTAAATTCAACACCGGTTTTCCAAAACCAGAGTTTCTGGATGATAGGATACCAGAAAGAAAAACTACGAGGGAATTTCAGAATTTTATTTTTCATAATTTTAATTTAACCCATCAGAAATTAGAAATTACAAAAATGGTATTTACACATATTTATCCATACTTATTTTAAATATTAATGGTCCATTATCTTAACTTTAATAAATCAATTTAATTTAGTCCAAATGTTAATAATATCATATGATATAATTATATACACATATATATACACGTCCAAAATCAAACAATATCCCACTTTGACTATATATATATAGATAGTTGTATATCACTATATAACCTTATGAACTCTAAAATAACACACGCTATTATTTTAAAAATAATAATTTTGTTCATAAATTATGTTAATATAGGATCAAGGTGATTTTTGTAACATATATCGTATCTAAATCCACCCATGGTCACATACATCAACATAATTAAATGACATAGATTATATATATATATGTGTAGCATGAAAATTACATGTAATATGATGTAAACATGGTTATTTACAACTGGTCCAACTTTATGAGATCACGAAAATAGAGTAAAATATAAACTAAATACTACAATTCACATGAAAAAAACAACAAATAAAACAAACTCTCACTAAAATAACATATCATCTAATGATACAACACCCAGATAAACAACATGCTTATGAAAGACCTTGGACAACAAACTTTTAGTAAGCGGTCCGCAACCATAGAGCTTGTCTATAGAAACTTTACCACTCTAAATTCTTTCTTTCACAACAAGGAATTTGATCTCTATATGTTTTGATTTAGATGAGCTCTTGTTGTTATTTGAATATAATACTGCAGACTGATTGTCACAAAATAACTTAACTGGTCTTTCAATATTGTCAACAATGCGCAACCCTGTGATTAAATTTCGCAACCATATTCCATAATTGGATGCTTCATAACAAGCTATGAATTCAGCTACCATGGTGGAAGAAGATATGAGTGTTTGCTTAGCACTCCTCCAAGAAATAGCTCCTCCATCAAACAGGTAGACATAGCCAGAAGTGGATCGACGACTATCTTAACATTTAGCAGAATTAGAATCAGAATACCCAATGATCTCAAGTTGATTTGACTTCTGATATGTAAGCATGTAATGTTTTGTTCTCTGAAGATACCTCATGACTCTTTTGGCTACTATCCAATGATCCAATCCTAGATTACTTAAATATCTACCCAACATTCCAACAATATATGCAATATCTGGATGCGTATATACTTGAGCATATATAAGACTTCCCACTATTGAAGCAAATGGAATCTTTTGTATTTCCTTTCCTTCTATGTCATTTTTAAGGCATTGACTGAGACTGAATTTTGTCTCCTTTACAAACAGGGGTATCTCCTAGTTTACAACCTTCCATACTAAATCTCTTAAGCACTTTTTCTACATAGGTCATTTGTGATTATCCGAGTATACATCGAGAGCGATCCTGATGTATTTTAATTCCTAATACAAAAGACATGTTTCCAAGATCTTTTATTTCAAATTTCTTTAATAAAAATCTGTTGGTTTCTTGTAAAAACCTATATCATTGCTGGCAAGTAATATATCATCAACATATAAAACTAGAAAAATATACTTACTCCTACTAAACTTATGGTATATACAATCTTCAATCACATTCATCTCAAAACTGAATGAGAGAATAACTAGATGAAATCTGTAATACTAGTAACGAGAAGCCGGGTTAAGTCCAATATATGGATGTCTTTAATTTGCAAACCATACTCTTTGAATCTTGCAATACAAAGTTTTTTGGTGCACCATATGAATTGTTTCATCAATGTCACCATTTAGTGATGTAGTCTTTACATCCATCTGATATAACTCAAAATTAAAATGTGCCACTAATGCCATAATTATTATAAATGAGTCCTTCGATGAAACTGGAGAAAAAGTCTCATTATAATTGATGCCTTTTTTAGTAAAGCCCTTCGCAACAAGGCGAGTCTTACATCTTTCTATATCACCTTTAGAATCCCTCTTGGTTCTAAATATTCATTTATAACCAATAGGTTTCACACCTTGAGGCAATGAGACAAGATTCCAAACATCATTAGCTTTCATGAACTTCATCTCTTCATTCATGGCATCAACCATCTTTGAGAATTAGGACTCTTTATGGCTTAATGAAAGTTGATTAGATCATCTTCCACCATTCCAATGTTATCCTCATGTTCTTGGAGAAAGATAATATAATCATATGAAATTACATTTCTCTTTTCTCATTTGGATCTCCTCAATAGCATTTGCTCTTGAGGCTATTCAGCTTGCTCTTCAAGTATAACTTGATGATTATGATTAGGGAGATTCTCGACATTGTCTTGAAATTCTTGTATTATTTCTTGAACAACATCAAAAATATGATCCTAATTATTGTCAAAAACAATCATGGGAAGAGAAACATATTCTTCTTCAAAGATAGTCTCTAACTTCATTTCCCCCTCCAAACTTAACATCCTCAAAGAACTAGGCATTTCCCGTCCCAGAGAATGACCTTGTTGTGAGATCATAAAACTTATATCCTCTAGACCGTTCAGAGTATCTAACAAAATAGCTGCTAACGGCTCTTGAGTCAAGTTTTCTTTCATTTGGCCTTATTCCAGTTTCCTTTTATTTGACCTATAAGGCCTTGCCTCAGCTGGACAACCCCAAATGCATAAATGCTTAATACTGGGTTTTTTCAGTCCACAATTCATAAAGGGTCTTAATTGTTGCCTTTGTTGGTACTCTATTAAGTAGATATACTGATGTCTTAACGCCTCACCCCAGAGTGAATCAGGTAAAATAGCATGAGCAATCATACTTCTCACCATGTCTTTTAATGTTCGGTTTCGTCTCTCAGCAACACCATTCATGCTAGGAGTACCTGACATTGTGCATTGTGGGACGATTTCGTATTCTTCTAGGAATTTGGCAAACGGTCCTGGACGTTGTACACCTGATCTATCATATCTACCATAATATTCACCATCACAATCAGATTTGATAGTCTTAATAGTTTTATCAAGTTGTTTCTCAACTTCAGCCTTATATGGCTTAAACACGTTCAATGCTTCAAATTTCTCATGAATGAGATAAAGGTAACTATAATGAGAATAATCGTCTATGAGCGTAATAAAATATTGTTGACCATTCTAAGAAGCCGTAGGAAATGACCCACAAATGTCCGCATGTATTAGTTTTAAGACGTTGAAGATCTATTGGCACCTAGTCTCTTTATATTTGTTTGTTTTCCCTTAATGCACTCAGCACATATTTAAAAATATGATAAATTAAAAGAATCAAGAATTTTATTTGACATAAGTCGTTCAATTCTCTATTTAGAAATGTGTCATAAATGCTTCTACCAAAGTAAAACAGAATTCTCATTGGTTAATTTTCTTTTAGTACCACATAAACCCACACCCACAATATTTGAATTTCGAAAAAGACTAAACTTATTATTTTTAAATGAACATGAGTAACCAAATTTGTCCAACATAGAATTAAAAACCAAATTCCATCTAAAAGATAGTACTACATATGTCTCTTTCAAATCCAAATGATATCCCTATTGCTTCAACTACAACTGATTTGTCATCATCCACATATATGAATCTTTCAGCATCATTTGGCTTTCAACAACTCAGAGCAACCCTGCATTGACACACTTATATGAGTAATAGCACTCGAATCTAGCCACCAAGTGTATATTGGCACTGAAGCTAAATTAACCTCAGAACAAACAAAATTAAGAAATGGACCTTTTTGCACGTTAAGAGTGATACTTAGTGCATTCCTTCTTCATATGTCCAGGTTGACCACAACAGAAATAACAAGAAGCTTTATTTTCTTTCTTTTGTTGTTGCTTGTGAGAACCATTAGCAACTTCCTTAGCCCTCTTTCTTTTCTTATTTTTGTCCTGATAGGTACTAGCCAAGTGAGCACTTTCAGCATGTTCTTGATTCAACCTTTCTTCTTATTGGACACAATCAAAATGAGCTCATTAATAGTCCATTTGTCCCTTTGATATTTGTAACTAACTTTGAATTGACTAAATTGTGCAGGAAGAGAAATTAAAATTAAATGCATCACTAAATCCTCAGATAGCTCTAACTTTAGTGCTTGTAGTTTTGAAGCAATATTTGACATCTCTAAGATGTACCCTCATGCTTGTTTTGCCTTTAAACTTCAATGAAATCAAGTTCTATAAAAGTGTAATTGTTTCAGCCTTATCATTTTTTACAAAACGTTTTTCAATTTCTTTAAGAAACTTAGTGGCTGTAGTAACTTTCTCAAACACATCGCCCCTGAAGGTCTTTGGAATCTCACGCTTCATGATCATAAGACTTATACGATTTGAACGTTCTCACTTTTCAATGTCCCGCTTTTCCTCAGAGGAATTTTTGTCAGTAAGAGAAGCAAGTTGTTAGTCTTTAACGCAAGGTCAAGATCCATGTAACCAAGAACGATCATCACACTCTCTTTCCAATCCTTAAGATTATCTTTAAACATTGGAACTGAATTGATGTTGGCAAAAATCATAGAAGCAGATTGATTAATTGGAAACTAAAACAAAATAACATGCACATAATAAGATTAATAATTCAAACAATGGTAAATCCCATCAAAAGATACCTATCACAACATTAATATTTCATCTTTAGACAGAAATATTAATTTTTAAATAGTACTCTTAGTGTAGTAATCAAATATGGATAATAAATCTTATCAAATAATAAATCATTCTTTAGACTAATTTATTATTCACATGAAATCTTGATAATTATCTAATATTTATTACCACAAATATGTATATAACTCTGTCAAATATAAACCTTCCTTTGGGCCGGTTAGTATTCACATGAATCATATACATGAGTCCTTCTTAATATTTTAAAATAAATTAATTTCTACAAAAGAGATAACTTTAGTAGTATATTGTCGAAATTAATAAATTCTAAAATATTAATTATAATTGAACTATAATTTGAATTTAATAATCCCAAATATAAATAACATAAAACTAAAAAGGTTATAAATGAATCTTTATTTGGAAATTTCTAAAATTATAACATTTTTCCTTTTGTAACTTTATTTTCCTCATTTGATATTTTACCAAAAAAGACCTTGATTTGAGAATAAATATCACATATACAAATTTCTTGTATTTTCATTTCCTACATTTGTAAATATGACAATGACTAGTGCCGAATTTTGGGATACTCACAATGGGTGAAGACCATATTAATTTGTTCCCTTTTACAAACTAGTATTATTTTTAGATCATAAATCATTAGATCTAGATGTGGTATAGAAATAGACAACTCCAATAAGATTTTATTTTGAGATCTATCTTTTTCTAAATTTTGATCCAAAATTAAATACAAATCAAATTAATCTTTAATGATCTAATATGAAGATCGTATGATACCACTTGTTGTATATTTAACTTAACGAAATTATACAGAAAAAAAACATCACAATAAAGCCTTATTCTTCTTCGTATTAAATCATTAAAAAAATAGAATTTGATAACATAAACGTACTTGAATTCATTAAAGCAAAATGATAATTCACTTTTTTAGGTTCTGATCTTCTAAATTGAACACCGGTTCTACAAAACTAGAGTTTGTAGAAAATAGGATACCAGAAAGAAAAACTATGGGCAAATTTGGAGACCATAACCATATTTATTCTTATTTTTTCATAATTTAAATTTAACCCATCATAAATTAAAAATTACAAAAATGATATTTACACATAGTTATCCATTCTTCTCTTAAATATTAATGGCATATTAATCTTAAAATTAATAGATCAATTTAATTTGTCAAACCTTAATAATAGCATATGATACAATTATATATACATATATATATATACGTCCAAAATCTAAAATGGTCTTCACATCCGTAATTGCATCAACTACAAGCATAATCAGTACTTTTTTTAAAAATAAAACCTGTATTACCACTGTAAAATTAGAATGTCCTGAGTATACATTTTTACATACCATCTGGTTCGAGGGTTGCCGCATCAAAGTGATCTTTACACACGTAAATCTCAAGGCCATTGAAAATTGGAGGGCGAGTTGTGGTGCTAGTCTGGTTCATAGTGATCGAATAATTCGTTCTTCCCGGCCAAGAGGATTGGAATTATAGACGGCATCCGCCGTCAGATAGATGGGATCATACGCCTTGGGAACCATAATTTACCATTTAAATATATCGAAAACTTTCTAGACTTCCCCACGGCCATCTTCTCCAGCTTGGCAAAGTGTAAATACAGAAAATACTTCTCGCTAGGCTCAGAAAGGAAGTAAAAGTTGAGGTTCGCACTGCCATCAATGGGTCTTGCCGCTGTACTCATCACCTTCTCACGGGCTTCATAGCGTGTCTTTGGGAATGTCTATGGAAGACGCGTGTTGATTGACGTCCATGCAGAGAACACGTATGGGCTCCATACCCGATCGTAAGGGTACCTAAATTTAGCTCGGCATGCAAAAAGTATAATTATACCAATTACGTATTATCAATAATAATTTCCCTATAATCGTAATTAAAAGTTCTAACAACTCCATCAAATTTAATTCTCTCGATTTAGCTCGAGTCTCAGGTTAACTCGAGCAGAAATTAAGCGAGAAGCACCACTGATCCCTTCGGCTCACTTGAACTGGCTGCTCGGTTGATTGTATATTAAGTATAATATATTATATATGTTTTCTATATAGTCATGTTATGAAATAATAAAAAATAAATAGAATAATGTCAAAAGATGATTGTAGATTTAGATGATAATATAATGGTCATGTACACAAACTAATTATTTTTTACCTATAAAAGATGAAAGATTGAACTATTTAATCTTGTAAATTTAATTTTATCTTAAATTCTTTAGAAGAGAAAAAATTTATAAATCAAATAAGCTTGAGCTGTATTGTGTTTGATTTCAAAATCAGCTCGGCATTGACATCGACTCTTACTTGAACCATGAGTCAAACCCTAGATTAGTGTCACCAAGCTAATTATAGGGTACAATTTTTTGTCCCAAATCACTACCTATGTGGCGTATTACTCTTTAAAAATAGTCAGCCTTCTACAAGTAATATAGGAAATCGTAATATACTATGATAATTATGGAAGAAACCCAACACGAACAAGCAAACCCGAAATGCTTATATTGCACCCAATTGCTAGCAAACACAATATGAGGTTTAATGCTACTGATAATTTACAAACCAATTACAATCTCAACACACCGCAATATGGACAACATTCACCGAGAAAGTATAACACAATGTCCCAACCAAACACCCCTACCCAAGTAAGTGCTGGTAGCTATGCTCAGAATCGATGTTCGATCACCATCACTTGGACTCTCAGCAATGCTCGATCACACCTAGTAGTGAGTCCTGGTAGCAATCACCAGTCCAACTCAATCATTCTCAATCATGTTTGCTCCTAAGAACCCGGTCTAAACATCTTGCGGTTAATGTGTTGTCGATAGAGTATATGTGCTCAGTACACCTCCACCAATGCTCGGTACACACTCATTGTGCCTTGATGAGTTGCTTTAGGTTACCGATCACCAATTCCTGTTATGCACATTATCAGGTACCAATAATCATGCTCAATTCCACTTCTTTGAACTCGATAGCAATTTTTGGTATCCCGACAATCTCTAAGCACTATAGTTCAATCATGACTGCAACTATAACACGAATTACAACGGTATCTTGTTTCCGCCACTTGGATAGTACTAACTACCAGTCATGGAGTTGAGATTACCAGGAACAACCTCTAAATCCTAGTACCCAGTACGCCCATGGACTGGACCTGAAGCAATCCTCCCCTACCAATGAGAGCCGATGTCTTCATCGGAGGGTTAAGTCTTTCCCAATACTTCTTGATCATCTTTTGAAACTGGCATAAGTCTGTGGCCTTTTCCCAACTAGCCTCACTTCTTGGTTCTCCTCTCCACTTGATTAGATACTTCGTCCTTCTTTTTGAAGCCCCTTGGCCAACCTGCCTATGCTCCAAAATCCTTCCTACTTTCTTCTCATGTTGTTGCCAGACAGTAGGTGGAGCTCTCTTTGAATGAGCTCTCCTTGGATTGATCAAATTATCATGAAATGGTTTGAGAAAACTAACATGAAAAGTTGGGTGAAGCTTGCAACTCTCGGGAAGTTTTAACCGGTATGCAACACTCCATATTGTTTTCCCCACCTTGAAAGGACCATCATACCTTTTCACTAGTGATCTATGCACCTCGGTACTTTTAATTTTCTTCCAAATCTGTGCCGTCAACCTCAACATTACTTTGCCCGTAACACTGGATGAAAGCACCATCTCTTCAAGCAGACATTTCCCTTCCTTCTTAGTGTTGCCTTCACCAATAAATCTACTACATCCTCATACAGCTCTTTCCTATCCCTAGCAAATCTATGTGCAACTGGACACCTTACTCCACATCCCTATAGAGAGCCGCCTGTGGTGTAAGAGGCTGGTAGGCCGTAGCAACATTGAAAGGACTCAGACCCATTGCTGAAGATCGATGCAAGTTGTAACAAAATTGCACCGCATTAAGGAGGTCTAACCAATTCTTTTGACTGGCTCTAACAAAATGCCTCAAATATTCCTCCAACAAAGTATTGAACCACTCTTTCTGCCCGTTAGACTGAGGACGATTAGTTGTATAAAAGTTTAACTTGCTCCCTAGTAAACCAAACAAACATGTCCATAATCTACTAGTGAATTTGGCATCTCGGTCACTCACAATGTTAGCTGATACACCAAAGCACTTCACCACATTCCTAAAGAAGAACTTAGCAACAATCTCGGTTGAACATGCATGTGGAGCTGCTGAAAATACAGTGTACTTAGAAAACCGACCAACTACAACCAATACTGATAACATTCCCTTCCCCTTAGGGAATCCGGATAGAAAGTCCATTGAGACAGAGCTCCATGGTCTCTTTGGAGTAGGTAGTGGCTGCAGCAAGCATGCCTCTAACCTTCTCTCCACCTTATCGTGTTGACACACCAAACAAGATCTGACTAAAACCTTTATATCAGCCTCCATCTTTGGCCAATAGTAAACCCTAGACATTAGAATATACATCCAATCCCTACTTGGATGTCCAACCTACTATCTATTGTGGGATTCTTCCTTTAGCTTATGTCTCAATTTGCCTGTAAGGATATATAACCATCCTCTACTAGCATATACTAGCCCACCATCTAACCAATATCGTCAAATCAATCCCTCACTAATTATGTCAACCAGTTTCTTGTATTCCAAATTTGTTTTAGCCAACTCTATGATTTGCACCAGTAGCTCAATTTCCACCCCTGATGTAGTTGTAATAACCTCCATATTCTTCCTAGTGCATTTGCCACTTGGTTGGATTTTCCCGGTTAATATAGCCATTCAAAGTCATACCCGGCTAGAAACTCTTGCCACTTTGCCTGTCTAGGAGACAACTTCTTCTCGGTTTTGAAGAATATGTTAGCTACATTGTTTCTAATGACAATTAACTTGAATCCCAACAAGTAATCTCGCCATACCCTCAACCAATGTACCACGGCCAACATCTCCTTCTCATGAGCTGACTATGTCATCTTAGCTTCCTTTAGCTTCCAACTCTCAAAAGCTATGGGATACCCTCCCTACTGCAGTACACCTCCTACAGCTTTGTCTGAAGCATCTATAACTCTTCAAAATGGTTGTTTGAAATCCGGCATTTTCAAAATTGGTTTCAATGAAATAGCAACTTTCAATGTATCAAAAGCCGTCTAGCACTCCCCTGTCCATGCCCACGACTTATCTTTCCTCAATAAGTCGGTTAAGGATGACACTACATGACTATATCCATGTATAAACTTCCAATAATAATTGGCCAACCCTATGAAGCTCCTCAGTTCAGTCACCTTAGAGGATTCTTGCCACTCAACTATAACCTTCACCTTGGATTCATCCATACACACCTTTCCTTGGCCAATTATATGCCCTAGGAAGCTGATCTCCCCTAGGCCAAACTCATACTTCTCATTCTTAACATATAGTTCATGCTGCCTCAGCAAATTCCATACCTGCTTGAGATGAACCTCGTGATCCTCCATAGTCTCACTATATACAACTATATCATCTAAATACACTACCACAAACTTATCGATGAAGTCATGAAAAACATCATTCATTAAGTTGCAAAACGTAGCAGGCGGATTAGTCCAACCAAACAGCATCACAAGGAATTCATAAGACCCATACCTTGTGACCATAATTGTCTTCGGTACATCTTCAGGTTCAATTTGAACTTGCCCATATCTAAATCTCAAGTCCAACTTGGTGAACACTCTTGCTTTACTAAGTTTGTCAAACAAATCAACAATCAAAGGAATTGGGTACTTATTCTTGATTGTTAACTTGTTTAATCCCCGATAGTCAACACATAATCTGAGTGATCCATCTATCTTCTCCTAGAATAGAACAAGTGCTCCAAACAGTGCTTTTGATGGCTGAATTTTCCCGAAGCAAGCAATTTCCCTATCTAAATTTTGAGTATCCTGAGCTCCTTAGGTGACATTCTATATGACACCCTTGCTGATGTCTTTGCCCCTGGCACCACTCGATACGGTGTTCTACCGATCTCGTGGGAGGTAATCCATCTAGCAACTCTATAGGCATTACGTCTGAATACTCATCTAGTAACCCTATCAACGAATCTAACACCTCAACCACTCAGTCAGGTTGGATCTCCACCGTTACTGCAAGTCCCCTTTCTTGCACCCTCTAGCTAGCTGCATAGCCGATAGCTGCTCTCCACTGACAATGCAGTCCTCATTCCTGATCATTACACCTCCTTGTTGTGGAAAAACTCCCAATCCAACACTCCTCATGAAGGTATTCCCGATGTTCAACTCAAAGTCATCAATCTCAACAACCATAAAATCCATTCAGCCCTCATAATCCCCCAAAAAATTCTAACATTCTTGGCATTTCCTTCCAGCTATCTCAACTGAGAGTTAACTGCCTTAATGCTATTAGTGTTAATCCATGATTTCAGCCCTAATTCTTTAGCCATCCCCTTGGAAATAAAACTGTATGTAGCACCATTTTCTAATAAGGGTGAAACTTTCCTCTCATTCACTATAATTAGAACAAACATCAA
The DNA here is from genome assembly GCA_033002965.1 of Piper betle. Taxonomy (NCBI): domain Eukaryota; kingdom Viridiplantae; phylum Streptophyta; class Magnoliopsida; order Piperales; family Piperaceae; genus Piper; species Piper betle. Next base: position 8,551 of record JAURVB010010205.1, on the reverse strand, counting down.
GCCAACTTCCCCTGAAGTTGTACATCCAACTCTCATAGCCCCAAGTATCTAAAGGGTTGAAGCTCGGGCATGAGTCCTTGGTTGACCTATTCCCCTCAAATTTCTTCAGCTTTGTCACCTTGTGCTTTCGTGGGATTTCATCTGCTGCATGATCAACAGTTCCTTGTTGGGGCTGCGTTACAAATACTTGCTTTAACAATGCACCATCCGCAAGTAAAGACTCAAATCCAACCGTGAGATCGTCCACCATCCTAGCTGTTATTCGACTCACACTAATGAACTCTGATTGTGCACTAACCCGAGAATTAAGGTCCAACATCCCTTGAGTTAGAGTCTGCAATCGATCAAAGATGGTATATCCATCTCCACTATTGATAGGCCCTCCAACCAACACTTCCAGCTGTGCTACTCTCTCCCTGAGAGCATTAGTAGATCTCGTGTCCATATTCGGATTGGTATATCAGTAAATTAGTAAATTTTTCCCCTGAAAACACTACTTGTTAGGAACTAAGCTTTCTCTGATACCAGCTGTCACATAACTGATTCTAGGGTAAAATTTTTCATCCCAAGTCACGACATATGCGGTGTATTTCTCTCTAAAAAATCTCAGCCTTTCACAAGTAACACAACAAATCACAATATACTATGATAATTACAGAAACAACTCGGCACCAACAAGCAAACCTTATATTGCACCCGATTGCAAGCACACACAATTTGTGGTTTACGATTACTGATAATTTACAAACCAATCACAATCTCAAAATGTCACAAAATGCATGCAAATTCACCAAGAAAGTAGAGCACAACATCTCAACCAAACGCCCCTACATGGTTATACAAAACCCTTCAATCCACCTAAGGCTTTGTATTTGGCACTAATCAAATAAGAACGTCGACACTATCACCCAACCTTAATTCCACTAATGAAACAAAGGAATTATAAGCAATCAAACCTCTTAACTACATATCATGTGGTGAACATGTAAACCCCACAACTAAGTCTCTCTTCCCTAAGTAAAGTTATAAAGAACAATGAGCAATCCCCACTCATAATAGTCCTCACCAATACAACCCCAAGTAGTTCTCCCTATGATGAACTTGTTTACATGTAATTCAAATCAACAAGAATAGCAAACAAGTCCAATAACATAAAGGTGTACCTTGATCAAAGTAGACAATCACCCGTATAAAGTTTCAATCCCTCAACATGAAAAATCGTCCATGGGAACTTCAACTTGTCTCCTTCACTTGATCAAAGTTGTCTCTCCTTTATCTCTTCTTTGAAAATCCCTTCCAAAAAATTTTGTTTTCAACTCTATAGGAATAGCCCTTTATATACTTATCCATCTTAAAGTTCTAATTGCACTCCAACACCAAGTTGGCTAAAGAGAAAGTCAAGTTCCACTCCAACTTTTGCCATCAAGTCATGCAAGTCTCCCAGCTCTAATCAAATTCTCCCTTGGTGAGTCTGAGCCATGTGGCTAAGTCCCTTGGCTCGGCAAATCTCTTCTGTAACGACCCGGCCTAAAGTGCAACGTAATGGGCTAAGTCATCTCTTTAAACATGGTGAACCAAGTTAAAGAGATGACTTAACCCATTACGTTGCACTTTGGGCTGGGTCGTAACAAATGGTATCAGAACAACCTGGTTCCATGTTAGATGATGGGCTGGACTACAGACGTTGGCTAAGGCTGCTGGTCACGGGCCAGAGAAGGACGTGTGTTGGGGCTAGCAACGGAGGCTGTGTGTAGGAATTTCGGGGACGTTACAAATGGTATCAGAGCTACATGGTTCTGTGTTAGATGGTGGGCTGGATAAGGGACGTTGACTAGGCTGCTAGTCACGGGCCAAAAAGGTCGTTGGGCTGGGGCTAGCAACGGGCCAAGTATAGGCATTGCGGGGACGAAATTTTTTAAGGTGGGTGGATTGTGAGATCCTTCAACTTAGTCCCACATCTAATACCTACTGGGAGAAGATTTTGTTTATAAGTGGGAATGGACTATAGATCTTTAACTTGGGTTAACCATTTTAAAGAAATGACTTAGGCCCATTACGTTGCACTTTGGGCGGGGTCATTACACTCTCCAAGTCCCCCAAACCTCAAACCTAATACCTGATCTCACTTCTATGGTTTGGTCTTGGTCCCAGCTCCACTACAACCAACTTGGTCACAAATCCTAGTTCACCTCAAAATCCTTGCCATCCATGTCCATGTGTCCATCTAAACTTCTCCCTTGAAGGTCTATCCGTGTCTAAGTCATCCAAGAAAATCCCTAATAAGTCACCAACACACAACTTGCCCAATAATATTAATAAATCCTACTACTGCTAGGATTCCTAGTACCATTAGGAAACCTCAACCAAATCCTGGTAGGCTAGTATTTGCTACTCATTCATGCCTAGCACTATCACGTTGGCTTCCCGATACTTCTCGTTCACCAGTTCTCAGTACTCCTAATATTTAGTCACTGGTACACTCAGTACTTAGTTATCTGTAGGCTTAGTATTGCTCAACCTCGCTTCACCGATACTTGAAAATGTGCTACCGGTAGCTATGCTAGGAGCCGATGTTCAATCACTATCACTCGGACTCTCGGCACTACTCAATCACACCTGATAGTGAGTCCCAGTAAAAGTAACCAGTCAAGCTCATTCATCATTGATCTTGCTCTCTCCTTGGAGCCCGGTATAGATATCTTGAGGTTAATTCATTGCCAATAGAAAATATGTGCTCGATACACCTCCACTAATGCTCATTACACACTCCTTGTGACTTGATGATCTGTTTTAGGTTACCTATCACCAATTCCCGCTATGCTCGATATCAAGTATTACTAATCATGCTTGATTCCGCTCCGTGGAACTCGATAGCACTTCTCGGTATCCCAAAAACCTCTAAGCACTATAGTTCTATTATGACTGCAACAATAACACGAATCACTAACAATAAGTTGTTTCCATCACTCAGATAGCGCTAATAACCTATTATGAACTCAGGATCACTAGGAACAACCTCCAAATCGTAGCACTTAGTACGCCCATGGGCTAGACTCGTTACAATTAGCACCACCAATTGTAAGAATATATATTTACAACTTTTCAAAGGTTAGAGAACCGCTTATGAGCCATCATTTTGTGGTGACTTGAAAACTCTGTAATTGAGATAAATCATCTTTCATATTCATATGCTTACCTGACTAGAGATCCAAAGGGGGCACTAGGATCATTGCGGGTATGAAGCACCAGCGACTAAGACACATTGGCTGCAATGTATAGAGAACTCTTACATAGCCAAATCTTGAAACCAGAGATAAACATGTTTTTAATATAATTTTCTACTTCCCAGGAATAAACATTATTAATTAGGTAATATTTCTCATTTTATTGTAGTTAATTAATATTTTATGAGATATGCTTAATTTTGGAGTTTCAATGCAGAAAAAGATGCATAAATTAAGCTTTGGAATTGAATGGTCATGAAATTTGGCCCCACCCAATGGCTACAATTTATAGTGTTCAATGGAGTCGAGGAGTTGGAAACTTAAAGGGACATCATAATTAATTAGACTACATCGATTTGTGAACACCCTCTTCGAATTCTTGTATTTCTACTTCTATATAAAGGGGCGATCATTTGTTGTTTGAGATATCACATCTTATCTCTTTGCTTCAGAGTGTAGTGAAAGTAGTATTTTTAGTTTTTGAATTCTTTTCTTTTCATAATAAAAAGTATTTTCTTCTTTATATCGTTTTCAATTTTTATTATAGAGTAATATTTTATTTTGTTTTAGAGAAGAATGAAACTTAACATGATTTAATTGAATTCATTTCAACCTCGTACTCTTTTATTCAATCGGATTGTTTGAATTATCATGTTCTAAATGCTAAGAATAGATTGATCGCCTATATCTTAGATTATGAGGTTTCATTAGATTTCGGGAGAAATTAATTAGATTAGTCATTGACAATTCATCATACGACGAGTCTTTTAACTTTTTTGTCATTGTGATCGGGAGATACACAACACCGTATACGATTGTAAGGCAAATCTTAATGCATTATTTTACTGATTAATCAATTATCACCGGGAGGTAGAAATTGAGTCAAAATAATAGAAGCATGAACGAGTAGGAGCCACCATGTCATATAATTATCCTAGATCGACAATCCGAGGGAATAAAACATAAGAGGAAGATTTGATAAAGATTTAATTGATGTTAAGGGAAATTTGAACTCTCGAACGAGTTTTATCATATTAATTTCGCTTTTAATTTAAAGTTATTACTTAGATTTATTTAAGTCGGTTATTTTTGTTTTGTTCTTCATTTTATTTTCTTTAATTAATTATAGGAAATTCATCTCCATGTGGGATGATACTTAAATTTATCATAATACTACTTGTTTTGACTGTGTATACTTGCATGATATAAAAATTATTCGAACAAGTTTTTGGCGCCGTTGCCGAGGAGATCGAATTTGCTAAGTGAATTTAGGATTAGAATTTTGAGTGTTTTCTTTTACTTTTAGATTTTAGTGTTTGATTTAAAAAGAAAAAAAGAAAAGAAGAAAAAACTATATCATTGTCTTCTTCCTTGTTATCATTTGTTTATGCATCGATTTGTAAAAACCATGGAAAAAAATGTGAAGATATTTAAATTAACATCCATTGTAAAACCCTGAAAATAATTAGGACATGGCGGATTAGACTCGCCAGCCAATTTAAATTGAACATGGCAGATTGGACTCGCCAGCCAATTATGGACATGGTGGATTGGACTCACCAGCTGATAACGGCATGACAGATTGGACTCTCCAGCCGGTAATGGACATGATGGATTGACCCATCAGCCAATAAATTAGACATGGGGGATTGGATTCGCCAGCCAATTACGAATATAGTGGATTGGACTCACCAGTCGATAACGGATATGGCGAATTGGACTCGCCAGCCAAAATGGACATGATAAACTGACCCATCAGCCAATAAATTAGATATGGTGGATTGGACTCGCCAGCCAATTACGCACATGGTGGATTGGACTCACCAGCCGATAATGGACATGGCGGATTGGACTCGCCAGCCTGTAATGGACATGATGGACTGGCTCATCAGCCAATAAATGGACATGGTGGGCTGACCTATCAGCCAACTAATGGATATGGTGGACAGAGCCATCAGCTAATAAATGGACATGTTGGAATGGTCACAACAGCCAATATTATAGATAATGATAGGGAGTTTATGGACTTATTTTATTTAATTATACGGCTTAGTGTTTAATCACTAATGCAGAATTGCCTCCGCAGGTTAGCAGCTGGAACTAAAGACTAAGAGACGACTGGGTGATTCTTCTACCAACTCAGGTGGTGAACATATAATAAGCGGACTTCTCTTGTTACTTTTCTTGTGTTATAAATGTGGCTATGGGAAATGGTCCAAGATTGTGGGATAATTATTCCATACATTGTCATTTGAAACATAAGTTCTTTTGAGTTAGAAATGGTAGACTTATTTGCTTTCATATTATTCATGTAACCATTTAAGTAACACCCGGTCTGGTTAGGACCGGTCGTTATAGGGTTGGTTTGTTAAATTTTGGGTAACACCTGGTCAGCAAGGCCCACAATATTGTGAAACATGGCGGGTCATTACAGGTGGTATCAGAGCACGGTTTCCCACTAGCTCACATTTTATCACTCAAGTACCTTGTTGAAAAGTCCAATAATTATATTTTCCCACTGTGTTGTGTTTTGAATTAACAAATTCATTCACTCCTAATAAACCTAAGTCATAACTGAAAGAGAACATATTAATGAACCATGATTGTTCGATGTTTCAGATGGCAGGCACCTGTAGACAATCAAGTCGATCTGCGCAGTCAAATTCAAACATAGAGAATGTGTTGGCCCAAATCCTAACGGCCATATAGGGACTAGTGCAGGCTTCAGAAAATACAAATTCTGTGGTTTAGAATATTGTTCAGTGGTTACCGGGAGTGGTAACAGGGAATGGAGCGTTAAACTCGGTAACAGGTCCTAGTAATGTTCCAGATGGTGATCAGGAGTGCCCAAGGGCGGGCAAGGTTATCTGACCCGGGCGAGTGAGGAGAGCTTCCAAACCCAGTGCCACCGGTAGTCCGACAAGTGGTGCCGCTAGCTGTGGATGACAGTGAACGATACACTGTGGAAATGTTTCAGAAGAATGGAGCTTAGGTATTCATTGGAGGGACTGATCTAATGAAGGCGGAGAGCTGGATTGACATTACCGAAAAAGCTTTTAACGCTTTGTCTGTTCCCCACCGCCATCAAGTGTGATTGGCAACATGCATACTTCAAGAAGAAGCATTTTACTGGTGGAAATCAATGGAGAAAACCACATTCCATCAATGTGAGATTTCTTCCATCACGTGGGCAGGATTTGTGGCAGCTATCCTAACCAAACAACTCGATTGCCCATTGTTTAGTGAGAGTTGTAAAGCCTTTTTGACTAACCTAGTTGAGTCTGAGTCCAAATCCAAAGAGTTGTCCATGATTCCTATGGTAGCAAAGTTTCCAGATGTATTCCCGGATGAACTTCCAGGGTTACCTCCTAAGCGGGCAGTGGAGTTTGTCATTGACCTATCACCTGGAGTAACACCAATTTCTAAAGCACCATACCGCATGGCTCCAGCGGAGCTCAAAGAATTAAAGAGTCAACTAGAAGAGTTGTTACAGGCAGGCTTCATCCGGCCAAGTACTTCACCCTGGGGAGCCCCTGTTCTTTTTGTGAAGAAGAAGGATGGATCACTTCGGCTGTGTATTGACTATCGCCAAATCAATCAAGTGACAATCAAGAATCGGTATCCCTTACCGAGGATTGATGATTTGTTTGACCAGCTAAGAACAGCCGGAATATTTTCCAAGATAGACTTGTGGTCTGGTTATCACCAATTGCGTGTAAAGGAGTCAGACATACAGAAAATGGCCTTCCGAACTCGATATGGACATTATGAGTTTCTAGTCATGCCTTTTGGTCTAACAAACGCACCAGCGGCCTTTATGTCACTCATGAACACGGTCCTCTACGAATATTTGGACAAGTTTATCATTGTGTTTGTGGATGACATTCTGGTCTATTCAAGTAATGAAGAAGAGCATGTGAAGCACCTATCCATTACCCTTCAAGTGTTGAGGGAGAATCAGCTGTTCGCCAAGCTCTCAAAGTGCGACTTCTGGCTGAAGGAGGTAAATTTCCTTGGTCATATAATCTCAAAGGCTGGAGTTGCAGTGGATCCATCGAAAGTGAAAGCAGTCACTGATTGGCCACAACCCAAGTCAGTCACTGACATCAGAAGTTTTCTTGGTTTAGCGGGTTACTACAAGAAATTCATTAAAGACTTCTCCTTAGTGGCATCGCCAATGACCAAACTCACAAGGAAGGGCGTCAAGTTCGAATGGAGTAGTAAGTGTGAGGAAAGTTTCCGGTCTCTAAAGAAGAGTCTAACAACTGCACCAGTCTTGGCACTGCCAAATGGTAATAAAGGATTCGTAGTCTTCAGTGATGCATCCCTGTTGGGTTTAGGATGTGTCCTTATGCAGGGAGGTAAAGTGGTGGCCTATGCCTCTCGTCAATTGAAAATTCATGAGCAAAATTATGCAACCCATGACTTGGAACTGGCAGCAGTAGTTTTTGCACTGAAGATTTGGAGACACTACTTGTATGGAGCCCAGTTCGAAGTCTTCACTGACCATCAGAGTTTGAAGTATATCTTCACCCAAAAGGACCTTAACCTTCGACAGAGGCGGTGGATAGAATATTTGAAGGACTACGACTTCCAAATCTTATATCAGCCAGGGAAAGCGAATGTGGTAGCCGACGCGTTGAGTCGGAAGGACAAGGTGGACAAAGGTCAGCAGCTAGCTAGACTTTGGGCCATGTCAGCAGAAGTGGTGGCTATCAATCCTGTGGAACAACTAACAGGGTTACTGGCAAATCTGGTTATTTCCAATGATTTGGTCGATCGGGTTAAGCTAGCACAAATGGGTGATGAGGAGCTAAATGAAATGTTGGACAAGACTCCTGACATTGTAGCTGATTCCAATAGTGTGATCAGATTTAGAGGAAGGTTGTGTGTACCCAAGGATGATGCACTGAGGCGAAATATCTTGGAAGAGGCTCATCGCTCAAAGTTCTCGATACACCCTGGAGTTACTAAAATGTATCAGGATTTAAAGCGAATCTACTGGTGGATTGGGATGAAGAGGGATGTTGTGGATTTTGTCTCCAAGTGTCAGACTTGCCAACAGATCAAAGCCCAACATCAACTACCTGGGGGACTATTACAACCTTTAGAAATACCAACCTGGAAATGGGAGTGTGTCACATGCGACTTTATTGCAAAGCTCCCAAGGACTCAGAAGAAGCATGACTCCATATGGGTGGTTGTGGACCGTCTGACCAAGGCAGCTCATTTCATCCCCACAAAATCAAGAAGGACGGCGGAATACCTAGCAGAATTGTATGTCAATAACATTGTCAGGCTGCATGGGATTCCAAAAGAGATAGTCT
>JAURVB010010203.1:0-30982 GCA_033002965.1 Piper betle | reverse complement strand
GGTTTACACACCTTCCCTGCAGGCATTAAATCAAACATACAATAGAAGAGAACGTAAAATAGAGATGAGTCCTAAATGGACCTGGTAGAAGCTCCAAGCGTGTCATCACGCTTAGGCGGCGAGCTCCTACTTCATACCTACACATCAAAACTAAATACTAATGCCCGCTAACTAAATGATGCATCAAACTCAATGAACATCACACACAATACGAATAACATCCATCAACAGTCAAATAATCATAATGTGAAAATAATTCTAAGTCATCCTATTCATACCAATTTTATACTGTTTTTCTAAGTTACGTCGTACTCGATTAGCATGCTCAAACTCGATCTACCTCATTAGATCACTCACTATTCATTCCCAATTAATTGCATCATGCAATCATCACTGCACTCATACTCATACATTTATCATGACAATTATTCAATCCTAGCATGTCGTGCTAACAATCATCAATTTTAAATAACTTACTCAGACGTAATTATACCTCATGTCATCGGCAATCGGTGACGACTAGGGTTTTGTCACATGTCTCAGAGCTCAAATTCGGTGCTCATTAGCGTTTGAAGTTCAATCGGGATCGACTGGATGAGCTCCATGGAAGATCCAGCGAACTCCAGTGAATCCGGTTTTCTGGCAAGTTCTGGTGGTTTTCTGGTGGCTTTAGTGGTTTTCCAGTAACTTCCGGCTATTTTCCGGTAGCAGTCACCGGTGGCGTTTACTGGCTGGATAGCAATGGTATTCAGTACCATTCGAACAAGCTTGGCGAGCCCGACACGTTTACGATGTCGACATGGTCGGCGGAGGCGGCGGCTAGCCGGAAAATGGGTCAAACAGGGGCTGGCAGCCGCGAAATCGATGACGCGGGCACAACCCAGGCACGGTGCTAGGCGCGGAGATTTTGGCATTACAGCCGCCAGACAGTGGCCGGGGTTGGTCGGGGCAGCACAACAACGCCGTGGCAAGGCTAGGCGGCGATGATCGGCAGCTGGGTCTCGTCGGCGGCAGCGACGGTGGCGCGGATGGGGAGGCATCGGGAAGGGTTTTGGGAAGAAGATGTCGGGAGGGGAGAAAAATAACTGGGTGGCAATTTCATAAATAAGACTTGACTCGTCTCTCGCTCGAGTCAAGTATAATAACTAAGTCATATTAAATCCTAAAAAAGTTCATAAAAGTCGGGAAAAATCCCTGTAAAATCAAACAAATACCAAAACATCATAATGATATGCTCTAGAACTATCAACCTACCAAAACTGCCCGTAACGTATCCTAATGCGGTAAATGGCCTAAAACTAATTCTACAATCTACTATATATAAAAATAAAAAAACATAAGTGGCATACTCTTATATATTCTGATAACTCATTCTATTCTACTGTGTTCATGACGTTATCATCATATACTTGGGTACGCATGACCCTCATTGCTCATACACGTGACCGGCGTCGTCTCAGTACGCGTGTTCTGAAACTGACTCGACTCAAAAATAACGGTCGAACCGACAGGTTCTGAATATAAAATCCTGACTCAAATTCGTGGGTTTTACACTAAGATTCTTTAAATATTAATCCCTTATTCAATATTTAGTGGAGATGTATTTACAGATCTTCAATTTTGATGAGATTACATATTTTAAACTTAAATTAACTTTTTTAAATGGAAAACTTAATCCCAAAGTTTGCACTTGTGTCGAGTTGGCTATTATTTTTATTCCTTTTTTTTGCAAACCTTAAATCACTAAAGGATAATTATTATTGCTTAATCATACTATATTTCCAAAACAAGATACTCAAACTCGAATCAAATAGAAATAGTTTTTGTTTCTCTATGAGTTGAGTTGTATTATTTGAATGTTACAGTTTTAGTTCTTGGTTTGATATGATTGTTAATTATTATTAGATGTTGGGCCTAACTCTGGTTGTCTTGTTAGTGATGATATATACCTCATTGGAGTACATATTTAGCCTAGGTATTTATTTTAGTATTTAGCATTATGTGACTTTATTGCTCCAGTTATGATATATTGTTAGTGCATTATTGTTAGTTATGATATATCCCTCATTGGAGTACATATTTAGTTCTAGGTATTTATCTTTTGTTTGGTGTTGTTTAATGTCATCTTAGGAAGCTAAATGTGACTTTATTGCTCCACGTATCTCTCCCAGGCTAGATTTTTTATAATTATATTTGTTTGTTGCTACTCTGATAAGTATTCAGTCTTATATATTTACTAGCATATGTTATATAAACTCGTATGCATTGTTCTCTACCGTAGCATTGATATGTTAACTTGTTTAATAGTTTTATCTTGCATCTTTATTATGTTAATATATTTCTTCATGTCTAGTTTCATTATGTAATTATTTATTATTTATTGAGTTATTACTATTTTTGTTTAGTTGTTCATTTATATATTTTTATTTATATTTGTTGTTATTCTCAAATTATGTGAATGCTCGTTTATTCGTATTCCTTTTGAGTGTGCTTATTTATTTATTATTTAATGTTACTTTTGCTTGTGGTGTTTATTTGTTGATGTGAGTATACAAATGTAAACTTGCATCATATAGAGTTGTTAGATTTTAGTTGAATAGTTGGATTTATCATTCTACTCTATCGTTATTTTGATTTCCAGATTACAAAATATGTTAAGTGATTGTCTTATTAGATTCCACTTAATATGAGCCATCTTAACGTAGTTTTACTACCATGATTAGTAACCCACATATTGTTTTTCAAAACTTTGATCCACTTGAAGGTGTCTTTGCACCTATTTATATGACTCCCTTCTTAGCCCTACATATAGCTTTTATTAGATTTATGAGTGCTAAGAGTTGGTGGATTTGACCATGCATATACTGTGAGAGGATGCATATGCAGGTCATAATAGGTTATGTATTAGTAAAAGGGTCGTCTTATTCCAAGTGATTCTTACATCTTTATGTCTCGAGCTTCCTTACACCTGGAGAGGTGTGGACTAGATGAGCAATATTTTGTACAACACATCTAGAAGTGTAGTAGTAGAGGGTACTAAAGGCAATTGTCTTAAGAGTAGTCGGCCTTGAGCTCTAAACCAAAAGTGATATGAAGGTTTAGAGAGGGCTTAGGATGAGTTATTCTTGAGAGTGGCATTACTAAAAGTGGTATAGTTCAGTAGCCTATCCATTGGACACTTCTCCAGCTCAAGCAGGGAGGGCTCAAAGTACTTGCCCTTTGAGTATTCCCGTGGAGTTATATATGGTTTTGCTTCCTTGTGGGAGTACTCACCTCCCACTTGCCAAGTTGTATTAATTACTTTGGGGCTAGTGATACTCGATGCTGATATTTTTCCCATTCTATATAGGCATAGTTTTCCTTTGAGTTGAGACTGGATGGATGAAAGCACAAAAAGTTGCTACAAATACTTGTGCTCAAAGTTACACTTGTTGTGTTTTTTTATGCATTTTGTTGTATTTGATGTGTGTTTATATGTATTATTTGATGACATGAGATAAACTTCATCATTGATTTTATAAAACCCATGACCTGAGTCAAAGTTTTACATTAGTGAACCAGTCGGTTCAATCGTAGGTTCAGGTCGAGTAAGTTTCATGAACCGTGTGCTAAGCTGAGGCCAACCGTAAGTTATGAGCGATGAGGGTCAAGTATACCTGAGTATATGATGATAGCATTGGAAAGATGATGAGAAATGAGTTATCGGAGAATATGAAAGTATGGAGTATATTTTTTATGTATTTAATCAAAGAATTATTTTTAGGTTGACTAATGCATTAAGACGTGTTATAGGGCGGTGGGCATTATGGTGTGCATTATATTAGTTATAGAACATGTCATTGTGGTGTTATGGTGTGTATTATATTTTATGGGTTTCTTCCCCCTATTCTTCTTCCCCAAACCCTCAATGCCGCCCCACCATTTCTCGACGCCGCTAAGCCCCACCGTGCCACCCCGAGTGCCCCCGACTGCCGCTCGGGCTCCATGAAGTGAGGGAGCCGAGCCTTCATGCTGTGCTCCAGTTGCCGATTTCACCGCTACCATCTAGTCGCTGACCCTCCCATGACCTTCCCTGACCGGAACGAAGCCCAACGTTGCCCATCCCGGCCGAATCACTTCACCCCACCGTCAACTGCCTTGTTTTGTCATTTTTCGGTGAGCCACCGTCTCTACCGACCTCATTGGCGTTGTAGTCACGTCGGGCTCACCGAGCCAGTGCCAACAATACCCCATACCGCCACCATCCCACCGGTAGCCGCCATTGGCAACAGTCACCAGGAAACCGCCAGAAAATCAGATTCACTAGAATTTGTAGGATCTTTCATTGAACTCATCCAGGCAAACCCAATTAAACTTTGAACGCTATTTGCGGCATAATTCGAGCTTCGAGACACGCAATCGAACCCTAGCCACTCGTCAATTTTTCGTCGATGCGAGGTATAATTACCTCCGATTTAATTAATTAAAATGGATGATTGTTAGCATGGCGTATTAGGATTCATTATTTGTCATGATGAATTTCTGATTGTTAATTAAGTGATGATTTGCATGATTTGATTGATAGTGAATGAATGATAATAATCTAATTAAGTGAATTAAATCGAAGCATGCTAATTGACTGCAACATAATTTAGAAAAACATAATAAAATCAGTGTGAATAGGATGAGCTAGGGACATTTTTATTCTGATGAGGATTGTTGATTGTTTGATGGATGATGAGTGTATTGTGAGCATGATGTCTATGATGAGTTTGATGCATCATTCAGTTAGTGGATGTTAGCTTCTAGATTTGATGTGTAGGTACGGAGTAGAAGCTCGCCGCCTAGATGAGTGGACACGATTGGAGCTTCTACCAGGTCCGTTTAAGACTCACTTCTGGTTTGGCTTCTCTACTCTATCGTGTTTTGTTTTTCACAGGTAAGCGGACGTGTCGAGTGGTGAATTTACAGTATCCCACTCCACACGGGCCATTTAGCCTGTTGTATTTCCCGAATTAATAACCCTTGAGGATGAGATCCCTCGAGTTTGTTTTCAAAACTCTGATCTAGCTCATGATGCCTTCGGCCTATTATACTGAATTCCCTACCCAGGAATGAGAATTGGTGAGTTTCTGTTCTATATGTAGTTTTCCCTACCCAGGAATGATCTTAAGATAGGGCGTGAGTTCATCAAAGCGGGCTATGGAATTGGTGAGTGTCTGTTCTATTCCCGAGGAATCCTAATAACTCCACATTTAAGTTCCTCAAACCTGGAGAAGTGTGGAGTTTTACAGGTAATGTTATGTAACACATGTCTAGCTTGTCGTTTTAAAGGGTATTGAAGGCGCATGCTTGAGAGTACTCGACATCTATACTCAAGGTCAAGAGTAATACGAATCATGTAGAGAGCTGAGAGGAAAGAGAATGTTTTTTCCTGCACAAAGCATAGTTTAAAGTGGCCAACAAAAGAGAATGAGATGGAAAGGGGACGTTGTCGCTCGAGGTTGATGGCTCCTAGTTATTTCCCTAAGGAGAGTTCTTGAGGAAGAGTAATAAGAATTTTATTCAATAGGAGGGTCATCTCTCTTGTGTCATTGCATTTAGTTATTTCTAGACGGGTAACACTTGTTACTGATGTCTTTTTACAATATATGTAGGTGAGAATCGCAAGGAATGAGCACCACTGGGATTGTACAAGAGCAGCACTGAAATCGCACACACATGTACCTGCCGACTATAAGTAGTAATGTGTTGAACTGTGTGAATAATGAAATTTGAATGCAATCCTGTAAACTGCTATAGATATTATGCATGTGAATGAAAATGGAAAGTGGAAAATGAACAAGGTGAGCTTCAGTGCGAAGATAACTAGAATGTGAAAATCATGTGTTTAGACTATGTTTTTTTATGTTTATTGTTAAAAATATATACTAATTCTTCTTGATAGGGTGGCCCACATTGCAATTTTAGTGGAGACTTTGTCCTTTTTGTTTTCAAAATAGATATTTCTTTTGAACTATCATTTGCTTTGTTTGTTTGTGTACTTGTTTGCACATCATGACATGCATCTAGCACAGTGTTAGAACCCAAGCATCTCATCCATGTTTTGGATGATACATCACCATCTTGGGATGTCGAGGGTAGATCCAGGTCAGCTTGACCGAATCCAGTAGATTAGTGAACTGTTCGGCCGCCATTAACATTTTCAGGTTGCTTCACGGTGAACCGAAACGAGGCATTATAGATGTGGTATCAAAGCTAACTCTTGGTTGATTAAGATTGCAGATGCATTACAGGTTACATGTGTATGAAAGTTGCTCTGAGCTGTACCAATAGTTATTTTTTTGTCTTAATGTTTTTGGTTTGCAAATTTTCTTACCAAATAGTGGTGTGACAGGGTGATTGGATTAGAGTGGGGAGTACCAGTAGGATGGTGAACCAGACTCATAAGAGGCAGATCAGGGCCCCATCCCCTCAATTGCCCAGACAGGAGAGTCCTAATCTTAGTCACACTGACATAGCCGCTAGTTGATCGAGGACCACCGTGATACCAGAAGAGGCCAGTGTGCCAGTTTCAGTTAACTGATGCAATGAGGGCCGTCACCGAGACAGTCACTGTAATAGTCACCATAGTAGAAGTAGTCGACAAGAGAGGGATGCAGTGATTGCCAGATTAACTGAAGTAGTCTTCCTCTGCCGCTCCAACAGTGGACTACTCCAATAATCGCTCCTCCGTTTGCCCCATTTCAGGCAAGAATGAGATTGGATGTCAGTGGACCCACCGTACTAGGTAGCTTGTAGACTGCAGGTGGAAGTGGAGCTGCATGATGTGATAGTGTACCAGCAAGTACAGGACCATAGTTTTCACAATATGATCTAAGAGAAGGATTGAACAGATCAATGGATGCAAGGAATCCAGAACTGTGCTAGTATGAAAACCTCGTGAGGAATGGTGGATGACCTTTCTTTGGGAAGTTGGATGTGAAAGAGGCATTCCTGTGGATATCATCGGCCATAGAAGTGTTTGGTAGGCTGGGATGCCTGATGGAGAATAGAGTACATATCATTATAATGGCATTTTAGAATTAAGCTAGAGTATTGTGGGATTTAGTGTAGAATTCCACATTTGCCACCATCAACCTCATAACATCACCTGGGATGAATTCAAAGCGGAATTCGATGGAAAGTACTTTTGTCCAGATGTTAGGAAGATGACGGAGTAGGAATTCCAAACATTGAAGCAAGGACCCATGACGGTGGTGAGATCAGGATGGCCTATTTGGATAGGAAGTTCACTACCTTCGATGATGTTGTGAGAACTGCAGGAGAGGCAGAGTGAGCTATAGCTACTCAACCTCACCGGGATTTTGACCATAGGTAGCAACAACTAAGGTTGTATCAGCCAGAGCAGGGAGCACAACAGAGACGTCGAATAGATGCACCAGTTACCATGAGAGCTATGGGTGGCCAAGTTCAGGGCAACAAAGCACCTTTCTGTCAGAATTGTCAACATCATCATGGAGGTGAATGTCAAGCAAGCACGAATGTTTGTTATAGTTGCGGTCAGCCAAGACATCGAGCCACATAGTGCATAGTAGACATTAGGGTATGCTATAGTTGTGGTCAGCCAAAACATTGAGCTACAGAGTGCAGAGTAAGCACTAGGGTCTGCTATAGTTGCGGTCAGGCAAGGCATAAGGCCACAACCTATCTAACTAGCTAGACCCAATAGTTAATGCTCCCAGTGCCTCCACAGAGACTTGCACTCCCAGCTCCCCAATAACAACCATGGCAGAGAGGCCAACAGCACCAAGGTCAAGGCCACAAAGGTGGAGACCAATAGCCACCAAGACAGTAGAAGAGGGGACAGAACTAGAGAGGGTACATGGCTACAAAGTAAGCTAGACAGCAGAGGGGTAGACAACAGGCACCGCTAACTCAGAATCAGGCTGTACCACAAACAGCATCTCTTGCCCCAACATAGTAGTAGCCTGTGAGGATGTATGTGGCCGCTATGCCAGTGAGGATATGACAATCATGGTAGGCTTTCAATAGGCTTTGTACCTGCACGAGTCTTATTTGATTCTGGCTGCATTCACTCATTTATTTCGTACATGCACACAAGTAAAGTTGGATGTAAGGTAGAAGAGTTAGGACATTCACTATTAGTGCCCATTCCAGCCGGTAGTGTGATAGCTATGGGTGAGTGTGTGCGTAATGTCCCTGTTGAGATTCAATAATGACAACTTGTAACTGATTTGATATTGTCCAAGGTACAAGAATTTGATGTGATATTTGGAATGAACTGAATGTCCACACAAGGAGCTATGATAGATTGCCAAAGAATGACGGTGACTTTCTGCCACAGAAGACGCCACTTTTTCTTCCAAGGTCAGGGCATAGTTGGAGATCAAGGATTGATATCCTATCAGAATGTAGCGAGACAGCTAGACAGTGGTAGTGGGTTGACAATGGCAGTGTTAGTCTTGGCTGAGCAGAGTGGTTCAGGGGACAAGCCAAGCATTGAGGAGATTCTAGTGGTGAGAGAATTCACTCATGCATTCCCAAAGGAGATTACTGGATTGTCGCCAGACAGAGAGGTCGACCTTGCCATTGAGCAGGAAGCCAGGTGTCTTGTACTCTACAGGATTGGCTGCAGTGTTAGTAACTCAGTATACTACGGGCCAGAGACAATTGATTGGAATGATGGCGCAATTGGCCATTCAGCCGAGTGTACTTGAGCATATCAGGATTGCACAGGAAACAAACCCATTAGTTGAGGCAGTGGTAGGAACAGGGAACACATCAGGAATTGGTGAGTGATGTAGATGGGTTAGTCAGATAGAGAGGTCAACCCTTTGTGCCAAATGTTCCAATGTCCCAGACTTCAAAATTGGATTCTTCATGAAGCTCACACATCGAGATGCTTAGTGCATCCAGGTGGAGTGAAGAGAGAGGTATATGACATTGTTGCCAGATGTTTGGTGTGACAACAAGTGAAAGCCGAGCACCCACGTCCAAGTGGGACACTACAACCATTGGGAACCCCAGAGTGGAAGTGAGAGATTATAGCATACGTCTTTGTAGTCAGTTTGCTTAGGACCCCGCCTATAGAAGGATGCAATATGGGTCATAGTAGATCAACTCACAAAGAGTGCACACTTCATACCAATCAGGATGGATTACCCACAGGAGATCATATCAGACAGGGATCCAAGGTTCACGTCTCAATTTTGGAAAGCTTTTCAGGCAGCTATGGGCACTGAATTTAGATTCAGTACAGTCTTTCACCCTCAGACAGATGGGTAGACTAAGAGAACCATACAATTCCTAGAGGATTTGCTTTGAGCATGCATTTTGGATTTTGGAGGAAGTTGGGAAGAACACCTACTTCTAGTGGAGTTTTCCTACAACAATAGCTATAAGGCCACGATAAGAATGGCACCATTCGAGGCACTCTATGGTAGACCATGTCGATCCCTAGCATGTTAAGTTCAGGGCAGCGAGCCAGAGATGATCCAACATACCAGGAAGCGATAATGCGAATTAAGAAGAGGATGAGGTCAGCTCAAGATAGACAGAAAAGTTATGCTAATCAACACAAACATAAGGTTCATTTCATGTTAGGAGATCACATTCTCCTGAAGGTCTCTCCAACTATGGGAAACACAAGATTCGGGATGCAAGGGAAACTCAGTCTGTGATATATTGGACCGTTTGATGTGATCGAGCGCATTGGATCAGTGTCTTACAGGCTAGCGTTGCCACCTCACCTATCAACTGTGCATAATGCCTTCCATGTCTCAATGCTGAAGGAATACCATCCAGACAACTCTCATTATGTCAGTTTCAGAGAGATAGAGCTTCAACCAGGTCTAACATATCTAGAAAATGTAGTATGGATCGTGCATTGTGGAGTGAAGATTCACTAAAGAAAAGAAGTTCCTCTAGTACGAGTGTAATGAACTCGAGGAGGAGTTGAAGAATCTACATGAGAACGAGGGGATGAGATGAAGAAGCAATACCTGGAGATATTCGAGCAACCAACTTCACAAACAAGTACCTTACTAGAGTTTTTTTTTCAGATTATGGATGAGTTTGAAACTTCCTTCGTTAAAATTTCGAGGGCAGAATTTTTCTAAGGGAAGGTTGTTAAACCTCTTACTTGAGTCAGAGTTTTACAATAGCGAACCTATCAGTTCAACCGTCGGTTTGGGACAAGTCAATTTCATTAACCACTTGCTCATAACTGTGAGTTATGAGCAATGAGGGTCAAGTGTACCTAATTATATAATGATAACGTCGAAAAGATGATGAGAAATGAGTTATCAGAGTATATGAGAGTATGTAGTATATTTTTTGTATGTATTTAATCAAAGAATTATTTTTAAGCCGAATAACACATTAGGATGCGTTATAGTTATAGAACATGTCATTGTAGTGTTATGGTGTGTATTATATTTTATTTGATTTCCCCCTATTTTTCTGGATTTTTTAGTATTTATTACGAATTAGTTATTATTTTTTACTCGATTCAAAGTCGAGCCAACTTTTATTCACGAAATTGCCACCGACCCATTTCTGCTTCAGCCCCCCTGCCCCGCCCGACCCCTTCTCCCCCAAACCCTCCATGTCGCCCCTCCTTCTTCGTCACCGACGCCGCTAAGCCCTACCATGCCACGCCGAGTGCCCCCAGCCTCCATGACATGTGGGAGCCAAGCTTTCGTGTTGCACTCTCATCGCCAATCCCGTTGCATGCGACCAGTTTTGAGGAGAGCCGTCGCCTGTGCCAACCTCATTGACGTCGTGGACATGTCAGGCATGCCGATGACAATAGTTCCCCATACCACCATCATCCCACTGGTAGCTACCGCAAGCAACAGTCACTCGGAAACCACCGTAGAAAGCCACTCGAACCTAAACGAACTTCGGACGCTGTCGAGCACAAAATTCGAGCTCTGAGACACACGACCAAACCCTAACCAGTCATCGTTTTGTCATTGGTCATCATGGCCAATGACGTGAGGTATAATTACCTACGATTTAATTAATTAAAATTGATGATTGTTAGCATGGCAAATTAGGATTGATTATTTTTCATGATGAATGCCTAATTGTGAAGGAAGTGATGATTTATATGATTTGATTGATAGTGAATGAATGTTAGTGATCTAATTAAGTAAATTAAATATGAGCATGCTAATTGACTGCAATGTAATTTAGAAAAATATAATAAAATCGGTGTGAATAAAATGAGCTGGGGACATTTTTATTGTGATAAGGATTATTGATTGTTTGTTGGATGATGAGTGTATTGTGAGTATGATGTCTGTGATGAGTTAGATACATCATTTAGTTAGCGGGCATTAGCTGCCTAATTGTGTGGACATGATTGGAGCTTCTACCAGGTCCATTTACGACACGCTTCTAGTTTGACTTCTCTACACTATCGTATTTTGTTTTCACAAGTAAGCGGGCGTGTTGCTTGGTGAATTTATGGTATCTCACTCCACACGGGCTATTTACCCAATTGTATTTTTCGGATTAATAACCCTCGAGGATGAGATCCCTCGAGTTTGTTTTCGAAACTAAGATCCAACTAACGACGCCTTCGGGCCTATTATACTGAATTTCCTACCCAGACCTATGTCTATGTACTTTGTGCGTTTTCAGTGAGATGTGAGATGAGGGAATGAGATGGAAGAGAATCAGATGGAAAGGGGATGTTGTCACGCGAGGTCGACGGGTCCCAATTATTCCTCTTATGAGAGTTCTTGAGGAAGAGTAATCATAGTTGCAAAAATCAGAATCAAACGTTGAATCAGATTGGAAAGGAGTCATCAAATTGGACCAATTCATTAAATATCGGAGAAGAATCGGATCATTTAAATGGGTCAAGAATCAATTCAGTTGAATTGATAAAGTAATACCAAATGCTCTTTATACCAAAAAATTCCCACCAAATTAACTCTTTATTTTAATGTTTTTCTCACTCAATCCTCAAAACTCACAAAGGTGGTAATTTTTTAAAACTATAAACTAAACAATGCTTAAATAAATTATCATTTCATATAAGTGCTAAGTGTACAAGCGAGTCTAATTTGATAGTCTAAATTATACGGTGATTAATTCGAATTAAAATGTTTTGACAAATAAAAAAGACAATTAAATTGAACATATTTCGCGAATCTACACTTGTTAATAAAGGAGAAATTCAATATTAGACTCTAATTAAAAGCAAAAGATTTGACTGATCAAAATATAACAATAAAAAATTATTATAATATATCTTCTTATTCAGGGTTTATCTTTAATGTTAAAGTTAATGAGAATCTATATCTAATATATTAGATTATTATTATACTCTACGTTATTATTCAAGAAAAAATTGTAAATAAAATTTAAGTTTATATCTAAGTTGAGTGTTAATATAATAATTAAATATAATTTAAGCTTAGTAACACACAATTGGACGTGGCTTTACTAGTTGGTAAACTGGAACAGGTAATGATAGTGTGTATAACACAAATCACCGAAAACGACTCCGACAGGAATACCCAATTCCCCCAACTCCACCTTCTCCGATCCGTCATCCACCCCTTCCGATTTTCCCGCGCCGCACCCACCCCCCCTCCTCCCCCCAAGCCCCCACCGTTGCCCACCTGCCCCATCTTCTCCTGGCGCCATCACCCTCGCCGACTCGCCCGACTCCGAGCTGAGTTAACTCGGGATTGATCCGATCGGAATTGGTATGACTCGACCGATTTTAGGTCCAATTTTCAAAAAAACCTTGTCGTTTATTTTTTGACTCAGTTTTCCACCGAGTTTTGCAACAGAGAGAGTAATGAGATTTTTATTCAACAGGACGGTTTGGTCTCCTGTGTCTATAAAACCCATGACCCAAGTCTAGGTTTTATAGTCTAAACTGATCGGCTCAAATGTAATTTTCAATTGAGTCAATTTCAAAACACGAGTACTGAGCCAAGGCCGGTCGTGTGTTTTAAACAATGAAGGGTCATGTGTGCCCAAGTATATGATGATAATGTCAGTAGGACAGCAACAGAATGAGTTATCCGAATATATGAGAGCATGCCCTAGATTTTTTTTATTTTAGTATTAGACCATTGAATTATTTTTAGGCCAAATAACGCATTAGGATGCGTTAGTGAGCAGTTTGGGTGGGTTATTAGTTATAGAGCATGTCAATGTGATGTTTTTGGTGTGTATTATATTTTTATGGGATTATTGTGGGATTTATTACGAGTTAGATATTATTTTTTACTTGAATCGAACTGATCTCAAGTTTTATTTACAATATGACCACCGAAGCATTTCTTCCCCCGGACACTTCTCTTCTTCCCCCAAACACTCGATGCCACCCCTCTACATGTCACCTCCGCTGCTGCCAACACCACCCCATAGTTGATCAACGACGCCGAGCCCCGTAGCGCCATCACCTTGCCAACCCGAGCGCCCTTGACCGTCACCCAGCCCCCACGACGTGAGGGAGTCGCGCCCTAGTGCCACGTTCCCATCGCCGATGCCGTCGCTGCTACCATCCAGTAGCCGCCTAGACGTCTCCGACCCTCCCACGACCTTCCCCAATCGGAGTGGAGCCCTGCAACGCCCATCCTGGCCAGATCTCGTCACCCCACCATAGACCCCCTCTGTTTTACCCTTTTTCAATGAGCCACCGCCTCTGTCAACATCGTAGACACATTAGGCTCGCTGAGCTGGTAGCAACAGTAACGACCCATACCACCACCACCAACTCACCGCTTAGCTGCCGCCAGCAACAGTCAAGAGAAAGTCACTGGAAAACTACCAAAAACTGCTGGAAAACTGTCAAAAATTGCCAAAAAACTATATTCGCTGGAATTTTTTGGATCTTCCATCGAGCTCATCTAGTCGAACCCGATCAAACTTCACACGCCAATGAGCGCCTAATTCGAGCCCTGAGACACGCGACGAAACCCTAGCCGTCGCCAATTGCCGACAGCATGAAGTATAATTACCTCCTATTTAATTATTTAAAATTGATTATTGTTAGCATGACATGCTAGCATTGATGAATTGTTGTGTTAGATATTTTTATTGTAAATAAAAATATGAATTGCTTGAATGGAGTGTATTAAAATGAATGTTAAGAAACTAATTTGGTAAACTAAGTTATTATCATAATCTAATACAATGTAGCGTAGGAAAACTTATGTATCATTGATGTATGATGTGGTATGTGTATGCTACAGGATGTTTGATGCATCATTTAGTTAGTGGGAGTTAGCTTTTAGTTTGATGTCTAGGTACGGAGTAGAAGTTCATCGCCTAGGCACGTGGACACGATTGGAGCTTCTAACAGGTCCGTATGGAACTCATTCCCTATTTTACAATCTATTCCATAATATGTTTGTTATATTATTTGCAGGACGAATTAAGTGGCATTTTATTGGATCTCACTTAACCCGGGTCATTTAATCAATCGATCTTTTGGATTAATAACCCTCGAGGATGAGATCCTTGGAGCTTGATTTCCAAAATAAGATCCACATCATTTACCTTCGAACATTTTATATAAATCCCTTCCTAGACCTATATATAGTTTTATCGGGTTTCAGTGAGGAGAGAGGTGGGAAAACTGACTCGCACGTACCATGAGAGTGTGCACGTGTCAATCAAAGCAGGCTCTGGATTAGTGAGCTGGTTGTTTCATTCTGGAGGGATCTTGACAACTCCCATTTTGAGTTCCTCACTCCCGAAGAAACGCTAAGGTTGATAGGTATTGTTTAGTACAATGCACATCCGGACTTGTGGTTAAAAGGTTACTAAAGGCAACTGCCTGAGAGTACTCGACTTTCATACTCAAGGCTAAGAGAATCATGGAGGAAAGGAGATAACTTAGGATATACTGGTAGTCCCAAAGGACCAAGAAAATGAGATAATGCCGAGAGAAGCATCACACCAATCAGTTCAGAATGCTATCGGGTCTGCAGCCCGATGGCTCCTCAGTAGATGCCCTTAGGAGTGTTCACGAGAAGTATATAATTGTTTTCTTCAAAATAAGAGTCAACTCTCATTTGCCAGTTTGTTATGTAGTTACATTTCTGGACCAATAACACTTGTTACTGTTGTTTTTCTTTGTGTATATGTAGGTGAGGATTAAATACTGGATGCCCCAGTTTGGATGGATGAGTAGTGACCTACTTTGCACACACACACACATGCGCCGACAAAATGTTTGTCTTGACTATTTTAATTGTTTGTTGTGTTATTATGAAAAATGAAATACTTATCATGAAGATTGTGGTGAATATAAATGGATAGTGATATTATGGTTTGACTGTGCAAGTCAAATGATAAAAGTGAAATGTGAATATAAGGAACAAGTGAGTCGAGACCCAAATGTTTAGAATGTTCTTGATGTGATCAAATTAAATGTGTATGTGAAAAATATAGTGCTATGAACATATTGGGATCTATGTATTTATATATATATATTGATTTGACATTGTGGCCCCAAATTACAATTTTAGGGGAAATTCTCTCCATTTTATTTTCAAAATTTTTATTGATTTTATCATAATTATTTTATTTTGTAAACTAGTTGTCATATCATCCATGTAGTAGCATGTTAGGGTTCTGTGCATTCATCCATGCACAGCAATCTACATCTTCCATCTTGAGACGCTGAGAGTAGATCCACTCGGGACTCGTGACTTTCTGGTTCGGTTCGCGAGCAAGTCGGATTCGGGGTGTAACAATGTCTGTTTGTATTTAGTTATTTCTAGACTGGTAATACTCATCACTGATGACTTTTTACTATATATGTATGTGAGAATCACAAGGAATGATCACCGTCGAGATTGTGGAGGAACAGCACTGAAATTGCGCACACATGTACCTGCCGACTGTAATTGGTGATGTGTTGAACCATGTGAATAATAAAATTTGAATGCAATCCTGTAAACTGCTGTCGATATTATGCGTGTGAATGAAAATGAAAAGTGGAAAATGAACATGGTGAGCTACGAAGAGAGGATAACCAGAATGTGAAAAACATGTTGTGTTTGGACTAGGTTTTTATTTTTATTGTTATAAATATATACTGATTGTTCTTGACAGAGTGGCCCCTATTGAACTTTTATGAGAGACTCTATCCGTTTCATTTTCAAAATAGATATTTCTTTTGAACTATTTGTTTCTTTTGTTTGTTTGTGTACTTGTTTGCACATCATGGCATGCATCTAGTACAACGTTAGAACCCAAGCATCGCATCCATGCTTTGCATGCTGCATCACCATCTTGAGACGCTAAAGATAGATCCGGGTCGGCTTGACTAGATCTAGTAGATTAGCAAACAGTTCGGTCGCCAATAACATTTCCGGTTGGTTCACAGGTGAACCGAAATTGGGTGTTGCAGATTTTGTATCAACAGCTCGGATATGATAGCAGGTCTCTTTATTAGATGCTCTGTGCTTACTCCCCTATTTATCTACTTATATGCATCTAGTTCTTAGTAGGTATTTCATGTTATCTGCCATGTCATTGTACATAATTTCTTATTAGGTTGTTACATGCATCCATTAATCCCTTCATACTGAGTGTTTGTTTGCACATAGTTTCTTATTAGGTTGTTACATGCATTCATTATCAAGAGGCCTTGAGGGTTGATTCGATCCACTTTTAGTTTGAGTTTTACATATTAATTGATTAGGCATGACTTTACTTGATCATAACAATTCTAAATGGTTCAAGAGTGAACCGGATAAAGGTTGTAGTTGGTATTAGAGTCTTGTCTTGGTTGATTGAGATGAAAGTTATTATGAGCCAAGTGTGCAGTGTTGTGACTAGTCAAGCTGGTTGGTACCTTTTGATTATTCTTCAATCTATCAGATGTATACATAGTGTAGCTTGCATGGAGTATGATTCAATAGTAGCAGTTATAGAGGAGCTATGGAATAGATCAAAGATGAGGGTTTGATTGGTTTCAAGAAGGAATTTAACATACACGTCATGTCAGGTTCAAAGACAAACCTCCCACCTTTGTCTATATGAGGGGTTCAAATTAGTCTAACTATCAACACTTTCAATTGATTGGGAGTAAGTCGACTAGTGATCGAGTGTACTTAGAGCACTAGGAATCACACCATGAGCACTTGTCTGTCTTGTCACATGTCACTACTTTACTCCTACCCTGGGACCTAGTTTACATTGGAGGATGACATGAGCAAAAGTAGCACATGTGAGGAGGTTGGTTAGTGAAACACCAACAGAATTAGTGGACACATGGCATGGATTTAAGAGCATTCTAGATAGATTGATTAGACAACATCTAGCTACACATGACACATTCCGATTCTTGACTTTGAGATAGATCACTTGTAACAACCCACCGTAGCTGGCCGGGGGTTACCCAAAAATATGAAGGATGTAAAAATAAAATTCAAGCACATGAATCATAACAAGGCAAATAATTCTAAGAATTTACTAATCATAAAATCAATCATGCTTTATTAATGATAACATGCAACGATACATAAGATAAATTAACTACACGAGCACAAAGTCCCACAGCCTCCAACCCGATTCTCATAGTTACATTTATAACTCAAATAATATAAAGAGGAAGTCCAATTTATTCATCAAATCCTCAAACCTGGGTTGGTAAGGGAACCACCAACCAAACCCTTAACCATCAGTCTGAAGTTGCTTACCTGCGGTCACAAAACCGCGTTAGTGATAAAAACTACTTAGTCACATAATTAAATGAAACAAGTCATTATATTCCCCATCATTATTTATTAAGTTTTTTAGTAATTATGAGCCTATGTTGAGCTCTAATTATGCCGGGAGGGGTGGCTGCCCCATCCAGCTACAATCCCATGTATGCGCACACACGCAACGTGACCCACAGCCTGTAGTTACCAATATTTGCTATTGACTCACCCTTATGGTATCATAAGTGCATAATGAGTTGTCTTGTGCCACTGCACCCTGTCACCCCTTTCGACATGGGGGCAAGTATTTTATCTTTCAAATAATTTTGAAGGTGCGGCCCCGTGTTGGACTGAGTCAATTCCTTGACCCTGGTTGCGTTCGGTGCATGGTGGTCGAATATGAGGCCGACCAGGGCTGCCAAAAGGAATATAGTTATACAGGCCTGGATAGTTTGCAAGTGAACTCACAACTGCGACGATGATCCTAATTTGATATGATAAAATATGTATAATTTTAAACTAATTGAATACATGCAATTTCATGCCTAAAACATGACAAAATAGCCCATGGAACCCATTAAATATTAAAGCTTAACATTTATCAAGATTATCTCAAAAATCAATGAGGTAGTTAATTATCCACACCATATCATTATTTATTTTCAACAATTTAAGTCACAATTAAAATACATAAAACTAAAATGCTTATAATGAGTTTTCTTGATAGGAAAAGAATAATGTATAATTACCTACTCTATAAAACAACAACAAATCAAACTATATCTCCACAACCGAAATAAATTGATTTAATAACCGCTAAAATTTGATAATAATTGTATACTAATCATAATAATCTTATCAGTTCCCAAGGTCACATTGATTGACTGTCATATTGTTAATCAAATTCTGAATAAACTTCCTAGCCACTTTATTAATTAAATAAATACTTATTAGCACATTCTATTGAATTATTTAAAATAATTTATGTTATCATAATTTAAGGATTACATTTGTAAACTTATTTTAAATTAATTGCTCATGAAAAGTTCGAACTTTATTTATTTTAAGTATGCTATTACAGCCTAACACATAAGGCTATCAAAATTTTGATAACCCATATTACAAACCTTAATTGATAGATTATTAAAATACACAAATTTAATTAATTAATAACTTGGAATAATAACAATAATAATAAGAATAATAATAATTAATATTTAACTGATAATGATTATATATATATATATATTACTTCCTTGATTAATGAAAGATATTATCTTTATATAGTTTAGTTTAGTTATAAACAGTCATATAAATAATCTAAGGTATGATTTACTAATTAATTATTCATAACAATTAACATACACATATATATCATGATTAATTCTAATATTTAATATCATACAACAACATAATGAATTACAATAATACTAATAATACTATTTGTAATTAATTACCAAGAACAGCTAAAGCAAAGAAATAAAATAGTCAGTGCACAAGAATCGAACCGCAAAATGCACGTCCTTGTACAGAGAGATACCTCCTCTCCAAACTAATCAACAATATAAAACAAAACATAGAAAAGAAGGCTATCCATGAAAACATTATGAACTAAACTCAAAATATGCATAAATGACATTACCTAATTCTAGGCAAAAAGAAGAATGAAGCAAAAAGAGGTACCTTGTAAAGAGAAAATAACACCAACACGAAGGAGGGGAAAGGATTGGGGACGTGAAGAGGGTGGCGACGGTGGTAGACGGGATGACCCGTACATATATATATATGAGGAGTGTCCAACCCCCAACGCTGAAAATCTCCACAAAATCCTCTAACTTCCCAACCTTTCTATCCTTATCCAAGATGTACGCATGATTATCTCAACTAACTATCCACTTATCTCCTTATCTCTAACAATAATATATATATATATATATATATATATATTTAAACTTTAGACCTTGTTTTTACATCACTCTTATCAAAAGCTACAGCTTTGTTAGCCTAGATCTTGGAGCATAGAGAGCATAGATGGGAGTTAGATAGATGACCTTTGGGATGGATCACTTTTAGGAGATAGCATCAGTGGATGAAGATGAGTAGTGAGGGTAGCTTGCCTTGCCCATGGGCATTTCACCACCTCTTTCTCTTCCACTAGGTTATGAGACCACATTGATAGCCCTTTGACCACACTCCATCAAATAGAGGCATTAACACAATGTAGAGGACTGGCAAGACTAGCATCAACTATTCGGTTGGAGATTGGACAAGGTTTGACCAGACCAGTGGGTCGCAATTCTATGACTCTCATTTAAGGATTCGTTAGTACCAAAAGGATGTGCCACCCCAAACTTCAGGGAGATCCGCATAAGCTAAGCTTGGTCTAACCATCTTGCATGACTTTAATCTAAACTTCCAAGGATAATACACACATAATTTAGTAGCTTGAGCAGAGTTAGTGCTTGCCATTGCTGGAGAGAGATGGGGCTAGACGTCATACTAGAGTCAGTAGTGGGTTTATGATTTGCATGTTCGAGATCAGACTTTCAGCACTAGATCAGCACCCCCACAATTCATGATGCATGGTTTAGTAGCTTGAGTCAAGTTAGTGGTAGCCATTGTGGGAAAGAGACAAATACATGGAGCTAGACGTCATACTAGAGTTAGTTTGGGGTTTATAATTCACATATTCAAGATCAAACTTTCAGCACTTGGCCAGCACTAACCCTATTCGCGATGCACTTGCATTACCAATGTTCGATCAGCACTACAAATTTTTGTGATGTACGGCCGATGACAGAGTTGCACTACCACTATCATCTGATTAGCTCTACTATTGATTGATTTGCATGGCCACCATTCGTGATGTGTAGGCACCGTTGAAGTGAGAACTGTTGTCGTTTGTTGTATTTCACAGCTACGAACCAAGTTGTGCCACTAGTGTGGTAGACAAGGTCAACTAATTACTTGCCTCACCCCATTGGAGGATAACTATTTGAAGGCTTCCCTTGTCTTAACCAACGTGTAAAACCTCAGCTTCGGGGTTAGGGTTTTACCCGCTTGTAGTTTTACTTGATTCGGGCTAGTCTCGAGTCGTTTCGAATCAATTAGGGCCATACCAGTTTTCAAACCATGAATATGGGCCCATACGTTCATATGAGTATATTGTGGAGGCTGAGTATGTCCGACATGCAAATGATAGCTTCATTCATGCTACAACAGAGCATGAATTATCAATGTATACACAAGATATAGAGGTATTTTCTTGTATGTATTAGCCAAGGTTTTAGGGCTAGATCTAGGTCGTTGCAGCATTTAGTATTTATTTGGGACTTTTAGTGTATCTCATTTACATGCATCATAGGGATTTTAGAACACTGGTTTACCCCTGTGGGTCAACTTAATTAGAGTTGCAAATTTTTGCCAGATTGATTTCTGGGTTTTGAAGCTCATTTAACCTTCTTGCTTTGATTTCCGCTTATAGAGTCACTTTTAAGCCTCAAGTCAATTTTGAGTTTGAACGATCTCGACTTGAGCTTTTCGAACATATATATATTGTATATACCCTAGGTGGACCCCACTAGGCTTACGAGTTGTTGGGTGTTCAGATCATGCCACATAGCAAGATTAGATCCGTCCATGTCTACCCTAGCTTTCACCCATTTATTTTCAGATGATTTTCCTATGATTTTGGATGATTTCCACCCTTAGCACGGCCGCCACTTTGGGCTGCCATAGGTGAGTTTCCGATCTGCCTTTGGCCACCAGACTGGTATAAGCGTGACCATCCCACGGCCAGCTATCATCCCATACCAATCAACACCACCGGCACTACCAGTGACATCATTTTGAGACACCAATTTCCACCTTTTCAAGCGTTTTCTGGTGTAGGCGAGCCACCTCCGATGAGACCAACCACCCAGATAGCTCCCTCTTGTCAAGGCCGATATTTTGAGACCAGCGCTGACCCTTGCCATGGCTGTAGTCGCTGATGGCAACAACGCCACACCCGGCGGCGATTTCACTGCTTTTCAGCCATTTTTTGGCGAACCAGCGACCGAACATCATTGGTGGTTACTGCCGTCACATTCCTTGTCCACCCTTTGCCTTTGCAACTAGAGGCAGCCTCCACTGCACCTCACTGCTTGGCCACTGGCCCGGTTACCCGTGTTCATGTCCACCTACCCATATTCGCATACGCTTGCCTGTGTTTGCCTCTCCCTGCTTGTGTTTGCGTCTACCAACCCATCTGCCTGCCCGTGTTTGTATCACACATCATTCCCGACCAGTCCACCAGTCTAGTTAACCCGGACCGAGTTGATTCAGCCTCACTCAATTCAGTTCAACAGAGTTGACTTAGTTCAACTTATTTATAGCCCATTTTTTACCATTTTTCGACTGTTTTTGATAATTCGAGACACCCTATATTAGTTTAGATGTATATTCACATTATTTAACATGTTTAAATATTATGAATATACTTCTTTATTTATTATTTATTTTATTTAGTTATTTATTTTTATTCATTATTATACATTTCCTATTATTTGTATATTTATTAATTATAATGCATGTTTATATGATTATTTATTATTATTAATGATATATTTACTTATTAATATTAGTCTTATTCATGTTTACTAAATTTTGTATTTATGTTATTTATATTATTTATCTATTTATCTAGTCGCTATATATTATTATTTATTTGTATTTAATTATGTATATCTGTGTATTGGATAGCTATTATATTATATATTATTTATGATTAATTATTATTAATTCATTTATTCATTTATCTATTTATTTATTTAATTATTTATGTATTGTATTTATTTATTTATTTATTTATATGTTTACTAACATGAGTTATGTGCATATTTACTCATGTTTAGTCGTATATTTATATAGTATAATTATATTATTATTTTATGATTAGAGTATTATTTATTTTCACGTATTTATTATTTATCTATTTATTCATGATATTAGTTATTTATTTATTTATTATTTATTTATTAGTCATTTTTTATTATGTCTCGATTTATGTGTTAGATGTTTAGTTGTAGGTTTGTTTAGCACTGCTTTCTTTATTGTGATGTTATTGTTGAACTGAGCACACACCACGAGCATGCATCATATAGAGATGTCAGTATTTTACTTAGCAATGGGTTTCGATGTAGGTTTCAGAATTTGAGCTTGCCATAGATGATACATCATGGTTGGAGCCTCGACCAAAGTTCCATTGTGGACTTGTCTCTGCTTGTCGTTCTATTCCATCGTGTTTTGATTTAGTGATTGCAGAATGAGTTAGGTGGTGCTTTATCGAATACTACTTAACTCTGGGCTATTTAGTCGAATAGTTTTCTGGATTAATAACAATTGAGGATGCGATCCCTCGATTCTGATTTTGAAAACAAGATCCACCGCAAGGTTCCTTGGGGCCATAACCCCTTCACAGGCCTATATATAATTTTATCGAGTATTTAGTAGGACGAGAGATGGTGAAACTGACTAGCACATAACATGAGCAGGTTCACATGCCATTTACAGTGGGCTCTTGATTAGAGAGAAGGTTTTTCCATTCCTATGGGATCCTAACAACTCCGCGTTTTGAGTTCCTTACACCAAGAGAAACGTGAAGGCTAACAGGTACTATTTAGTATAGCACACATCCAGACATGTGGTTAAAAGGGTAACTCTCAGAGCCAAGAGAGATATATGGAGGAAAAGTAGAGGGCTTAAAGATCATAAAAGAATGGGTAAAAGGCGAGAGGCATCAAGAGACCAGTTCAGTTTAAGATGCTACTCGAGTCTGCAACCTTAGTGGCTCTTCAATAGATGCCCTTATGGAGAGTTTAGTGTAACTATACTACGTCATTTAAATGAGCATCATCTTTGATATTTCAGTTTGATATTTAGTTAGGACCAGTGGCATCCGTTGCTGACATTTTTTAAATTATATATGTAGGTCTTCTGTTCCTGAGTTGGCTTTAGTGGGAGGATAGATAAATGCTAGATACACTTGAGCTAAGTGAGGTTATTTCTTTCATACGTTTATTTATATTTGATGAATTTTCATACTTATTTAGTAATGTCTTCCATTCTCGATATGCCAAGAGGGTTGATTCATTTTTTATTGATCAAGTCATATAAATTAGCAGTTTTAGACATGACTCGACTCGATCGTAAAATTTCTGATTCAGTTCATAGGTGAACCAAAATCGAGTGTATTACAGTTTGATATCAGAGCCATGTCTTGGTCGATTAAGCTGGAAGACTTTGTTTTGAGCCAAGTGTGTGAATCTGTCTTTAGCCAAGTGACAGATATTTCCTTTAGTCTTTTCATAGACTTCCAGATTGTTTGCTTAGTCAAATCTGAGCATGTTCTAAAGAAGTTATGAGAAGGATATGAGATCATGATTTCAATAGATGCCAGCATGGATCTCATAGGCATGTCATGATAAGGTTAGAGACTCGTCCCTCCCTTTTACTATGCCAGAGATTTGGACGACTTAGAGTGTTCACATGTTCAGCCTGTTCAGGTTGAGACAAATAGTGACCAAAAATACTTGGAGTGCAAGGGACATTACTACTCTTGTCCATCCTTTTTCATGTCGCCACATCAGGCCTTCCTTGGGACATAGTGTACATTGTGAGACAGAGTTATGAAAGATGACACATGCAGGGAGTTTGAAGTATGGAGACACTGGCAGAGTTACGTGACACATGAGCATAGACCACTGAGTGTCATGTTTAAATCCATCGGACATAGTTCAAGATATACCTTTGAGAACTCTAACCCTCAAACAAATCCTTGTGGATGGAGGACATAGCTATGCCAGTGGAGCCCCCTGGAGCACAGATGAGGGTTTAGACAGATAACTTGAGATGTACCACTTCTAGTAGATGAGGAGGAGAAGCAAGGAGGATGCACATTCCCATGGGCACTTTGCTGCCTCCCTCTCTTCCACTTGTGTATGTCTGTCCCAATAGCATTGTTAGCTGCTCTTTATCATACAGAGGAATGTAGACATTAAGGATAAGCGAGAATACCTTTGACCACAGATTTAGATATTGGATCAGATTTCACTCAATCCACCAATGCCAGATTAGTCATTGCTATTGAGAGCCAGTCAATGCTTAAAGGAGGACTCACCACAGATTGTAGGAGATAAGTGTAGGCTCAACATTGGTTCACAATCATACATGTCGCCACTGTGATGCAAACCCTTCTAGATCAGACACGCATGGTTGGATAGCCTGAGTCGAGTTGTTAGCAACCACCTCTAAAGAGACAGACACATGGAGATAAACATGACAGAGATAGTAGTGGGTTCACGATGCACATGATCATGATCAAACCCTCAGCACTTGGATATCATTATTGCCAACCGAGTTATACAACCACCATCCAAGTTGCACATCCAGCGTTCGAGTAGCACAACCATCATCTATGATGCACAAGCATCATACAAGTTGCATAACCACCGACTATGACACACTACAACCGACCAAATGCACACTACCGCCATTTAAGTATGCAATTATTGTGGAAGCAAAGGTCAAGTACTTACCTCACCTTACAGGAGGACAACTACTTGAGGATGGTCTTAGCCTTGTATAGAGACTATATTTCATAGCATTTAGAGCCATATAGGGTCAGAGATTGAGGACAAGATATAGCTATAGTAACATCATCAAGGCAAAGGAAAGTTAGGTGCTTGGAATTATACTGATGTGATGCCACAATATGAACTTCACAACTATCTTGTATACCAATGCCTTGAACTGACATCGTTAGGTCAAATGTGTATTGCAAGATAGCATCATCAAACAGTGTTAATGATAGTCTTATAAGGATGCATATGGAGGGAGTCAAAGAACATGATAGCATGATCTCTAGATAGGATGACCACAGTGGTCAGATTGTTTAACCACTATGATAGTACATATAGAGGCCCACAACTAGGGTACACAAATCAAATAATTAGAAGATAATCAGACATGTAATTTAACTCATTTAGAGTTTGGCCCAACCAGTGAGAGGAATTCGACTCACGCCAGAGTCTTTGATATTAGATGGTGGGTTTAGTGTGGGAGCATCCTTCAAAGAGAGAGTATTTTCCTTGTGCTTCACTAGCATAATTAGGTCCTTACCTTGAGCCGTAGGATTTAGCCTTTGCCTTGAGTATAAGAGGTACTTTTGCGGTACTGTTTAGGGCTTATAGTGGAAGTAGCTGATTGCTGACCAGGTTTATAGTGATGACTCACCCCATTGTAGGAGCAACCTAGATAGAGAATCTAGTTAGACTACACCACACTTACTAGATAGAAATACTCTAGTATATGCTTAACTAGACTAATAGCCTTTCTTAAAAGTCTACTGCATCAATAGTAGTCATATGGGTAAGGACTCGTGCTATAAATCAGTATTGTAGGGCAGGTTACACACCATGGAAGAATGGATGAGACACATTTCAAACTCATTATGATTCCCCGTTGGCTCGAGGGGAGATAGTAGTTTTTGGATTATTTGAACCCTTCCTGTTTAAATGTGTGTGACTAGTACTGTATCGAGAAATGCATGCATATTGTTAGCTGATTGAACTAGAGCCACTTAAGAGCCGTCTCTTAGGCTTATCATTGATTGATTGACCCATAGGCTAGCCACCTGTGGCGGAGTTAAATCATGATGATCTTACAGACATGTCCATAGTCCTACCCATATTTTTGAGCCACCCAGTATCCTATACAAAGTTTTCATTACCCCTATGACTCGCACAAGTATCTTTACATCACCAGAGATAGAGTGACATATATACCTAGTAGGATTTTCTCAGCTTAGTGTACTCTCCCATCACATTTGATGTTAGACCATGTGAGGATGAGATGTCAACTAGTTAGAGTCTTAGAGTAGTGTGATCAGACTTCCACGAGAGATCCATTCTCTTTCCATGTGACCTATAGACATTATATGGAGCCGAGCATTTTCACACACACTTCTAGATATATCAATCTTACTGTCAATTTACCCAGATGGTTAAGATGAGATGACATTCACGAGTGTATATGCCATAGACTAGATGCAAACTCCACAGTTTTATGCAGAGTATGTTTTCATACTCCTTGAAACACATTGTGCATGTGCAGGTGTTCTCACCGCCATTCCATCATAGAGAACTCCCTTTAGCTATAGTTAGTAGTTATATAGATAGTTATGAGAGTAATGCATGCAATAGAGTCATAGCACCTGTTCGTGTTTCATTATGGAACAAAGTGAGATACTTGACTCAGGATCGAGTTAGCTAGGACCCGGTGAGAGGTACAATTCCTCTTACAAGGATACCTGAGTGTTTGACCTAGACTAGCTACAGTGAGCCATACAACCCATTAGCTTGCATCCTTACCTTGTACCATTGTCCATCGTATGCTAGCAGAACACATAGGATACTCTAGTATAGTCGTCGGACATGGAGCAAAGTGCCCTAAGGGTGCACGTAGTTGACATATCACATTTATGAGGATCAAGGAGACATGGGTAGATGTTGGCCGCACACCTCACACCGATATAATTTTTCTTGATGTAGTTCAGACTAGTACCTTGCAGTACTCTCAAGTACCTACTTGACCACCTAGTAGGCCATTAGGGGTGAACCTAAGCTTTTCTTGCCAAGGTAATTGCATTTCAGTCCCCATAGTTTGTAGTGATCCCAAGAGCCAGTCCAGTCAGATGATTCCAGTAACTATTGTTAGTCTAGCCGTATGATTCCAACATGTATGTTCAATCCAACTAGATGATTCCAGCATGTGTGATCCTATCCAGCCAGATCAGTGGAATGCTATCTAGCTTCGTCAAAGTTTGACTAGCCAGATTCAAGTTGATCCATTCTGCCATGTGCAGCTAGTTTTCGAGGGAGAGCTACCCTCTAGGTCATAGCTCAACGGGTTTAGTTTTGTCAATTCAGTGGCATCTTCACTTGAGTCCTCCGATCGCGATTGATGTGAGAAATTATGGGAACAAAATTTTTATAAGGATGAGAGGTTGTAAAACCCCAGCCTCAGGTTAAGGTTTTACCAGCTTGTAGCTTTTCCCAGTTCAGTCCAATCTCAAATTGGTTCAAGTGAGTTTGGGCCAGATCAGTTTCAAACCATGAGTAAGTGGCCAAGATGGACGTATGCTATGAAGGCTAAGTATGCCCGACATGCAAATGATAGCTTCAGTCATGCTACAATAAAGCATGAGTTATCAGTGTATGCACGTGGTATACATATATATTTACATATGTCTTAGCCAGGGTATTAGGCCTAGATCTAGATCATTGCAGCATTTAGTATCCATTTGGGATTTTTAGGTTATTTTATTTGCATGCATTATAGGGATTTTGGATCACTAGATTGCCCCTGTGGGCCAGCATGATTTGAGTCACAATTGTTTGCCCAATTGAGTTTAAGGTTTCGAGGCCCACTTAGCTTTCTTGCCTTGATTTCTGCCTATAGAGTCACTTTTAGGCCCCAAGTCAGTTTCAACTTTAGACAATCTCGACCAGAGCTTTCCATACACACACACACACACACACACAGATATATATATATATATATATATATATATATATATATTGCATATACCCTAGGTAGACCCCACTAGGCCCACGAGTTGTCTGGCTTTCAAATTATACTATGTGGAAAGATCAGAGCCATCCACATCAGCCCTGGCATTCACCCATTTATTTTTCAAAGATTTTCCCTCGATTTTGGATGATTTCCACCCCTAGCACCACCACCACTTTGGACCGCTGCCAACAAGTCTTCGATCTACCTCCTGCCACGGGCCCATACCAGCATGACCACCTCACGACTGGCTATCTTCCCACAGCAGTAGCCGTTGGCGACGACCTTTCTAATGCCAGTATCTAGTGTCGCCACCTACTTCTGGGCCGTTTTGCGGTGCCGGCAAACCACCTCCAATGGAGCCAACCACCCAGTGAGCTCCCTCTTGTCAAGGCTGGTATTTTGAGGCCAACGCCAACCCTCGTTGTGGCTGCAATCGCCACCAGCAACATTGCCACAACCGATGGCAATTTCACAACTTTCTAGCCATTTTTCTGCCAACCAGCAGCTGAACATCATTGGTCGTCACCACCATCATATTCCTCATCACCCCTCTGTTGATTGCAATCTGCGGCGGCCTCCAGTGTGCTGCTATCATCATTTTCCGGTGATAGGCACCACATGCCCCTTTGAGCACAATTACCGACGTTTGCATCCTATTGCTCGCTTTTGCGTCAGCCTGGCGAGTCCTATC
Source organism: Piper betle (assembly GCA_033002965.1). Lineage (NCBI taxonomy): Eukaryota > Viridiplantae > Streptophyta > Magnoliopsida > Piperales > Piperaceae > Piper > Piper betle. The sequence continues at coordinate 1,984 of JAURVB010010203.1, read as the reverse complement.
ACATGCCTGCCAACCCCTCTACTTGCTTGTGTCTGTGTCCATGTCCATCAGTCCAGACCAGCCCAGCCGACCCAGTCCAACTTTGTAGTTAACCCAAACGAGTTGACTCGGTCCGACTCTGTTCGGTTTAGCTCAGTTTGAGCCCATTTTTAACTGTTTTTCAATTGTTTTCGATAATTCGAGATACCGTACATTAGTTTAGATGTATATTCACATTATTTAGCATATTTGGATGTTATGAATATAGTTCTTTATTTATTATTTATTTTATTTAGTTATTTATTTATTTATCATTTTTCATCATTTCTTGTTATTTGTATATTTTTATTATAATGCATTTTTATATGATTATTTATTATTATTAATGATATAGTAACTTATTAATATTAATATTATTTATGTTTACTAATTTGTATTTATTTATTTACCTATTTACTCATTCGCTTGTATGTTATTATTTATTTATATTAATTATGCATTATTTTCGTATTGGATGACCATGATATTATTATTACACATGATTAATTAATATTAACTACTTGTTTATATATTTATTTATTTATCAAATTATTGTGTATTTATTTAATTAATTAATTATACGTTTACTAACACGGGTATGTGATATTTACTTGTGTTCGGTTGTATATTGATATAGTAAAATTATATTATTATTTTATAATTAAAGTATTATTTATTTTCACGTATTTATTATTTATCTATCTATCCATGAGTTTAGTTATTTATTTATTTAGTAATTGTTTATTAGTCATTTTCTTTATTATGTCTCGATTTGCATGCTTGATGTTTAGTTGTCGATTTGTTTAACACTGCCTTTTATTGTGATGTTATTGATGAAGTGAGCACACACCGCGAGCATGCATTTTATAGAGATGTCAGTATTTTACTTAGCAATGGATTTAGATGTAGGTTTCGAAGTCCAAACTCACCATAGATGAGACATCATAGCTGGAACTTGGATCATATGTCCGTTTAGGACTAGTCTTTGCTTGTCCATCGTGTTTTAATTTAGTGATTGCAAGATAGGTTAAGCGGTGTTTTATTGGATCTCACTTAACTCCGGCAACTGAGTCAAATATTTTCCGAATTAATAATCCTCAAGGATGAGATCCCTCGAATCTGATTGCAAAAAATTGATTCATCGCAAGTGGCATTCGGTCCTATTTTATAAACCCCTTCTTAGGCCTATATAGAATTTTATCGAGTTTTCAATGAGATGAGAGATGGTGAAATTGAGTCGCATGTATCATGACCGGGTGTATGTGCCGGTCATAGTGGGCTCTTAATTAGTGAGAGGACTATTCCATTCCCAAGGGATCCTAACAACGCCGTGTTTTGAGTTCCTTGCACTCTGAGAAATGTGGAGGTTTACGGCTATTGTTCTATACAACACACATTTTTACATGTGGTTAAAAAGGTACTGAAGGCGACTGCCTATGAGTACTCGGCCTTCATACTCAGGGTTGGGAGATATATGGAGGAAACGAGAGGGTTTAGGATATAAAGGTTGTCCCAAGGGATCATGAAAAAATAAGAAAATGTCGAGAGATACATTAGCAGACCATTCAGTTTTGGATGCTACCGGGTTTACAGCCTAGCGGCTCATCTGTAGATGCCCTCATAGAGAGTTCAATGAAAGTATATACTAGTTTTCTTTTAAATGAGTCACCTCTTATTTGATAGTTTGATATTTAATTATTTTCTTGACTAGTAACATCCGTTACTGATATTTTTCTTATTGTTATATAAGTAGGTCTTATATTCTCAAGTCAGCTTTGGTGGGGGAATAGATAAATGCTACACACACTTGAGCTCAGCATAATTATTTTCTTTTATACTTTTATTTATATTGAATGAGTTTTCACGCTTATTTAGTAATAACTTCCATTCTCAAGACACCAAGAGGGTTGCTCCAATCTATATTATTGATCGAGTCTTACAGGTTAGCAATTTTAGACATGTGTAA
>JAURVB010010202.1:0-12452 GCA_033002965.1 Piper betle | reverse complement strand
GTAGATCCTGGACGGCTTAACCGAACCCAGTAGATTAGTGAACGGTTCGGTCGCCGGTGACATTCCCGGGTTGGTTCGCGGGTGAGCCGAAACGGGGTGTTACAACTTGGCCCTTATTTCCACAATAATAGCTTCACTCAGTCGGCGGTAGTGGAATGTACGGATGGTGGTTATGCATCATAGACGGCAATAGTGCGCATTCAGTCGGTGGAAGTGCATCATCTTCGGTGGTTGGGCAACTTTGATAGTGGTTGTGCATTATAGACGATGGTTATTCTTCTCAGATGGCGGTTGTGCTACTCGGACGGTGGTTGTTTTACTCGGACGGCAGTTGTACAACTTGGATAGTGGTTGTGCTATCAAGGTGCTAAAGCCTGATCCTGTTCATGCATGTTGTGAACCCATTACTGTCTCTGGCATGTTTATCTCCCTAGAGGTAGCTACTATCAACTTTGCTCAAGTTATCTAACCATGCGTGTCTGATCTGGAGGGTCTGGATCATAGGGGTGACACGTATGATGGAAAGATAATGTTGAGCCCACATGGTCTTCGGAATTTGGAGTAGTTGTTGCCATAAGCACTGTTTGGTTCTCAATAGCAATCACTGAGCTAGCCTTGGCAGATTGAGTGAAATCCGGTCAACCGCCTAAATTCATGGTCAAATGTAATTTTTCTTATTCTCAATGTGTTCATGCCTCTATCTGTTGAAGAGTGACCAATAGTACTGTTAAGACAGACATGCACCAGAGGAAGAGGGGAGGCGGTAAAGCGTCGATGGGACTATAGATCCACCATGCTACTCATCCTCATCTACTGATATCTCCTTGAAGTGGTCCGTCACAAATCATCTATCCAACCTTTCATCTGTACTCCAAGTACTTTAGTCGCTCCACTGTCATAACCACATCCTTCATCCACAATGATTTGTCTGAAGGTCCAATTCTCCAAGGTTGACCTTTGACCATGCCTAATGGATCTATTTAAGGCACTCGATGGTTCATGTTCATATGTCACGTAACCATGTGAATATATTCATACTCCAAGCTCCCTACTTGGGTTATCTCTTATAACTATGGCTCACAATATACACCATGTCCCGAGGAAGGATTGATGTGGTGACATGTGAAAGACGGGCCTGTGCTCTAGTGTGGCACGTCTTTCTTTTTACCATGAGACAGATTTAGATGACTTGTGAGTAGCTTATCATGACATACCTGTGAGATCAATGCTGGCATCTACTTAAATCATGATCTCATATCCATCTCATAGTTTCTATTATTGTAACATGCATTGCTCAGGTCTTAATGAGTAAAATCTGAAATATTAAGAAAATACCAAAAGAAATACCTGTCGGCTCGATTAAGGACAACTTCACACGCTTGGCTCAAAACAAAAGTCATCCATCTCAATCAACCAAGACATGGCTTTGATACCAATTTGTAACACCCCAATTTTGGTTCACTTAAGAACTAAATCAGAAATGTTACAATCGAGTCGAGTCATGTTTAATATTGTTAGTCAGTAAAACTCGATCGATAAAATAGATCAAAATACCCCCTCTTGGTGTCATGAGAATGGAAGACATTGTCAAATAAGCATTAAAACACATCAAATATAAATAAATGAAAGAAAGTAAATATTGTGTTGAGCTCAAGTGTATGTAGCCTTTATCTGCCCTCCCACCAAAGCCGACTCAGGATTTGCATGACCTATTTATATTAGATGAAAATCGTCACTAACGAATGTTACTGGTAAAAAAAATAACTAATACAATCTGGCAAATGGGTATTCAATTACCCACGAAAACTTATGAAACTTTAAGATAGCCTCACACTGGGTGGTAAGCAAACATACTTAAGAAATTGCCGGCTCACATGCACGGCTCATAATCATATTCATACATACATATAGAGCTTACACCCTCACACCTTCCATATCACCCGCCACAGTACTCGAGTGGTAAACAAAACAGTTAAGTTTAAGCCACATATTCCAAAAATGCGCTACATTACGCAGTACCATCATACTTCGTACTACCTCATGGTTTGAAGGAGTACTAGTGCGATTCATAAATATCTCCATACCGCTCACTCTCTTATTTGTGAAATCCATAAAAATACGTGTACTTATATAATAGGCTTAGGAAAGGGGCTTATATCATAAATTTCTATAGCTTAAGTTCGAAAACCAACAAGGGATCTCGTGCTTGTAGTTTTATTAAACATGCGAAGAAAACACATCTAAATGACCCGACATTGGAAGGATGCAATAAAATGCCACCGATGCCATCCTACGTATAAAACACGATTAAACTTGACACTCAAGGAGTCAAAGAGAGAGGAGAAAGTCCTATGGGCTTGTGGTTCAAGTTCCAAGCGTATCTGGACATCTACGGTGAGCTCAGACTCCGAAGCCTACATCAGAACCCATTACAAAGTAAAATACTAATATCCCTATATGATGCATGCACATGGTGTGTGCTCATATCATCAATACATCCTAATAAAAGGAAATAATGCTAACAAACTTATAACTAGACATATGGCATGCAAATCAAGACATAATAATAATGAATAAACAAATACTTATGTGCATAGATAATTAGGTAAATAATAAATACATGAACATAAATAATACCAAAGTTATAAAATAATAATATAATTACACTGTATAAATATACAGGCAAACACAAGTAAATATCATATATACTCATGTTAGTAAACACATGTAAGAACCGTGAAAATATGTGAAATTTTTATTTCAAGACTTGAACCTAAGTATTATGAAATACTATTTTCGATGAATGGATATGGTTGGTTATCAAGTAGACCGGTCACGGTTCAACGTAAAGCCAAACCCTAACCATAGAGAAGACGTAAGGCCAAACTCTGGCATTAGGGAAGACGAACCCAACCTAGAGAATACTGATTCATGAACGGATGATGGGGTAAGAGAATTTAATAAAGGGACTTGTTGAACCTAGGGAATACCTATACATGAATAGATGTGAGAATTTAATTGAGGAACTCGTTGAAGCACATATTTATAGGAGGAGGGGGTTAGGGAGGAGAGGCAGTCCACTCCTTCTTGCCTCCTCTCTAGTGCCTTTCCATTGTGGTGTAAGTATTTCATACTTCTTCTTAGTTTCTTTTCCATTAGAACTCTTACATGCATGGTTGCAACGTATAAATTAATTAGAAATACCTTGCTAAGTTGCTGGAACTTTTCGATATAAATTGCAATAGGTCTTTGGGTGTTGAGATATTGTATGGTTGCAAATTAGATGGCAGATATGAAATTTACATTTGACTAGTTTCAAGAAACCCTATTTTTTTAGCCACACTGTTCAAAATCTAATAATGGACATGTTAGAATGGAACGGACAGTCCATAAATAAATATCGGCCAATAGGGGGTACGATGGAATGGACCCATCGGCTCAACCTAATAAGGGGGTACGGTGGAATGGACCCATCGGCTCAACCTAATAAGTGGTACGGTGGAATGGACCCATCGGCCAATAAGGGGGTACGATGGACTGACCCATCGGCCCAATATTTTATAGTGGCACGGTGGACTAACCCATTAGCAAATAGAACTACAACATAATAAGGGGTACGATGGAATGAACCAATCAGCCAATAAGGGGGCACGATGGACTGACCCATCAGCCCAATATTTTATAGTGGCACAGTGGACTAACCCATCAGCCAATAGAACTACATCGAGCTTGATCCCGACATGGGTATGTAGGCCAATCAAGATTGTTTGATTTCAGGTCAAATAAGGTAGAATAAAAGTATGATAGGATAGTCAGGTTAGGAGAATGGGTAATAAATGAGACTTCTTTTTATTTTGTTTTGAGTTATAAATGTGGTTATGGGAAATGGTCTAAGACTGTGGGAACCATTATTTTATAACTTATTACTCGGCATTTAGTAGTTTTATTTTGGTAACACCTGGCCAGCTAGGCCCACAATATTGTGAAAAATGGTCGGGTCGTTACAACACATAAATAATTAAATAATTAAATAATAATTCAATAAATAAGTAAATAAATAGTTAATATTCATTAACATGAATAATAATAATATTATAGTTATTCAATATAAGAATGCATAATTAAATACAAATAAATAATAACATACACACGAACATATAAATAGATAAATAAATATATAGTGAGATAAATAAATAAATTTATAATTTATTAAACATAATAAGATTAATATTAATAAATAAATAAAATATTATTAATAATAAATAATCATGTAAATATTCATCGTATATGATAAACATTAAATACAAATAAATAAATAATAACGAATAAATAAATAAATAATTAAATAAAACATTAAATATAAAAAATCATCGTAACTTCCAATCATGCTAAACAATGTAAATATGCATCTAAACCAGACTAAACCATAATGAACCAACCTAGTCTGGGTTAACAGGAAGCCGGGTTAGGTTGACTGGGCGGACATGACATGGACCTCGTGGATTCGGACAGGGGCTGAGGGGTTGGTTGTAAAGACTATGAAAAAACAAAAAAATTGGACGTGGATGCAATCTGGAAAGGACCGAACGCGGTCTGGGAAGGACTGGATGTGTTATATTCTTTACCCAGTTAATTATTTACCCAGTTAAATGAAATACAGGTCTACGGGTGTTTTCACATACCCTAGCCGTCATTTTCATTTTTATAAATTTGAAAAGGACGTCATTTTTGGTGTAAGGGGCCTAGTTCTCCTCTTCCTTACCGGGGCTTTTTCCTTCCTTGGGTATCCTTCCTATCTCCCTCTTCTTAATTTTCATGCATTCATATGTCTTTTTAATTGATAATAAGCTGGATAATCATGAGAAACAAAGTCTGAAATAAAAAATAAACAACAAGAACTAAACTGGAAACTGGAATCCCGTCCAAGATGGGCGACCGTAAGAACAATTTCAAGGCAGCCCTCACAACCCTGACGACCTCTCTTGCTGGTGGGTCGAAGGGAGGGCTCGCCATGTCCCTGGTTTTTGGTGGGTGGCAGAATTGCAGCGGTGAATGGGCGGATTTGCAAGGGTGATGGAAGTGGCGACATTCTGCTACAATAGGTGCTGTAATGGGCATTCAGAGGGGTAGACACCGGTTGTGCTTCATCGATAGCATCATGGGTTCCTTCACAGAAGTTCAGGCCGCCAGAACAGTCCACAACGGACGACCTTCTCGCCGGAATTCATGGTGGCCAAGTACAAAAGTGGGGAGAACGACCATACTCCATGCAATGTCGGAAGGTGGCCAATCTTTCCTGTTTTGATGCCAGCCTGAGGTCGTGGAACATCTGAATTGGAGCCAGGTGCAAGAAAGGAGGGATCTTGAGGCTAGGAGAAGAGGAACATGCCTGGTTTGGTGCAGGACGGCGTCTTGGATCGTTGCTGTAAAACACGCACATGAGGCTTCCTCGCTTGCTGATTTTATCTTGTTGTTGATGCTTTGTTGGGATGTTTAAATGGTTGTTCAATTAGGTTGCATAGGGAAGAAGAAGAAGGGCGTGATCTGAGTTGTGCCAAGGACGAAGCTAGAAGAAGAGAAGGGGCGATGGGAAGAAGAAGAAGAAGGGTGGCAGTTTTGTAAGGGTTGACTTGACACCGACTCGAGTTAAAAAATAATACGAACTCGTAATAAATATTTGAAAATAATCATTTTAATGGGTTATGGGTAAAGTTAATAAACTAATTAATTATTGTACGAAATCGCCGCGAGTAATAAAAAAATATGGTAAGGATAAACGGTCGATAATTAATCGGCGCACAACAAGCGATTAAATTAAATCGGACGGTTATAAGTGAATAATAAAATAAAAATTTTACCTCTATCATATTAAATTTAATATTAAGTAAATAAATTGATTATTTTAATAACGAGTCAGTAATATAGAAAATGGGTTATTAAACTATAATTGGGAAAAAAATCACAAGTGTCGAACCTAAATATATAATGAAAATAAATAAAGTTCGAAACTTTATTAAGTTGAATAATTTAAAATAATTGTACTAGTAATATCTTTGAATTAGAATTACAAATTATTTTAAATAATTTAATCAAACAACTTAATTAATTAAATTGCTATGACTAATGATAGCGATTAAAAATTATAACCGAAGGAAAATATACTAATAATAGTAATTAAATATTTATTTATGAGTTAATAATTATTTAATCATTTGTTTAGTATTAAATATGGTTTAGATAATTAATTTAAAATGTAAAGTAGGACTTAAATGATTATATCACATGATTAATTAATTATCTCACTAGATTTGTTGAGAATTTAATATTTAATATTTTTGAATTGTTACATGTTAAGTTGTCAAAAAATTTAAATATATTAGACATTTAGCTGCCTTCATTCCCTCTCGAATAAAATTATACTTATGTATAATTTTATGGTCTCGTTCAGATTATGATCGTTGGTCGCAGCTACGTGTTCGAAATATCCAGGTCCGTATAATTATTTGAAATGTTGTATTTTCCCAAGCCAGTAACGTTTGTCGGCACTAATCTTAGAATGAACTGGGAGATAATGACTTATCTTAGAATGACCTGGGAGACCACCTAATCTCAGAATGAACTGGGAGATGATCACTAATCTCAGAATAAACTGGGAGAGAATGACTAATCTCAGAATGACCTGGGAGACCACCTAATCTCAAAATTAACTGGTAGATGATTTCTAATCTGAGAATGAACTGGGAGAAAATTTCTAATTTCAGAACGACCTAAGAGCCAAGTATTAATCTCAGAATGACCCAAGAGACTTTTACAAATTTCAAAATGACCTGAGAGACAATTACTAATCTCAAAATGACCTGAGAGATAATTACTAAAAGACTTGCGAAACGATAATAAAGACAGGTGAAATGATAATAGGGATTTTATTGACTTGTTTCATTTAATTATGCAGCTTATGGTTTTATCACTAACGCGGAATTGACTCCACAGGTGAGCAGCTTTACACTGAAGAATAGAAGTGTGGTTGGTGGGTCTTTTACCAACCTAAGTATGGTGAATCGATAATAAAGTTGGACTTCCTTATTATTCTCTTGTGTAATAAATGTGGCTATAGGAAACTGTCTGAGACTATGGGACAGTTATTTTATATATTTGAACTTATTTTTACGAACTATGAATTTTAGACTTAATTGCAATATTAAAATTCATGTTCTGGAATTATATTGTTCTTGCATGTTACGTTTACATTGTTACATATTTTAGGAAACACCCGGTCTGGTTCGGGCGGGTCGTTACACTGGTGAACAAGATCAGGCAGGTGGACGTGAACGTGGGTAGGAGAACTCGATGAGGGTAAATAGATTAGGCGGAGGGGTGGCACTATCCATCTGTAGAAAAGGTCGATGTTCGAAAGAGGGAGGACGGGGAATGTCATGGTGGCGTGTGCGGCTACGTTGGCGGCGGTGATCGTGGCCACGATGGAGGTCGGTGTCGGTCTGAAAATGGAGATCTCGACTAGGGGAAGCTGTCGGGGCGGTCGGATCAGCCGGTGGTGGCTCACTAGCACCGAAAAATGTCCCGAATGGGTGGCGGCGGCGGCGAAAACCAGAACAAAAATCTTCGTCTCCGGCGACAACTTTGGTGGTGCTGGTTGCGATCGTGGGTACAAACTGAAAGCCGGCCACGAGGTAGTCACGGTCGTACCAATACGGTGGTCTGGGGCGAGGCGAAGACTCACCGGCAGCGAGCCGAAGTGGCAGCAGCATAATAGTGGAAAAATTTAAAATCGTGGAAACTCTGGAAATCAATGGGTGAAGATAAAGCTGAGTGGATGGCTCAGATATTGCCATGTGGCACGATCAGGACATCAGACAACCTGTGCCCTAGTAGGGCCCACATGTGGGTACATGCATTATACATATGGACGGGAAGCTTGGATCGAGACCGTCAAAAGTACAAACTAACTCGAGTCATAAAATTGACTCTATAGGCAGGAGTAGAGACAAGAAAGTTAAATGGGCCTTGAACCTTGAACTAAATCAAGCTGGGCCCACATGGGCACAATCGAATGATCTAAAATTCCTATGCTCCAGTCAAATGAAATACCCAAAAAATCCCCAAATGGATACTAAACGCTGCAACGGCCTAGATCTAGGCCTAAAATCCTGAGTAACATATACAAGTAAATCTGTATACCTCAGTATACACTGATAACTCATAATCTTATCATCCACTTGTCGGGCATACTCAGCTACTATAACATGCTCATACGGCCATCTGGGCCTATACTCATAATCTGAAAACTAGTCTGGCTTGAGCTCGGTCGGACCACCTCGAGATTGCCCAAATAGGACAAAACTAAAATCGTGTAAAACCTTAAGCCAAAACTATTGTTTTACAAGTTTTGACTTTTTCTTGTATCGATCCGAGCTTTCCATGTATATATATATATATATATATATATATATATATATTGTATACACCCCAACTAGACCGCACTAGACCCCATGAGTTGTTGGCTGTTCAGATTGTGCCACTTGGAAAGACTAGATGGTCCATGTTAGTCCTAGCAATGGTTTGCACATTTTCTTGGTATTTTCCCGACATTTTTGGAGAGATGACTTGTCCTTTAGCGCTATCGCCACTTTGGACCGTCACCGGGAGTCTTCCGTTTGCCACCGGCCACTGGACTGGTATGATCGTGAATGCCTTGTGGCCAGCTATCAACCCGTACCCATTAACTAGCACTGATGCCGCTGCAGTAGCCTTAGGCAAAGGCGTATTTGTCACCAATTTTCCACCCCAACTTTCACTTTCTGGCAACGTTGAGCCGCCACCCATATGGATTGCCCTGGTCAAGGCTGAACTTTTAAGACCAGCCCCATCGACCATAGCCACCGGAATCGTTGCCAGTGACTCCACCAAATAGGAAGCAATTTTGGTGCATTTTCGATTGTTTTCCAGCCAATTGGTGGCCGAACTTTGTCGGTCACCACTACCATCATGCTCCCTATCGCCTAGGCCATCGATCCGGACTGGCGGCAACCCCCTGGCTCCCTGCCGCCTATGTGTTTGGGCGACATGCACTAGTGGCCCTGTCTCGCCTGTTTGCCGTATTCACATCCACCCTGCTCGTTTGCTCGCGATCGCATCCAATTCTGCCATGTCTGTCTGCTTTCCAGCCCGTGTTGACTTGGCCAATTCGATTATGTCTGGTACAGCCCAGTTGATTCGGTTGCCTTTTCAGCTATTTTCGAACCAATTCGATTGTTTTTTGACCATTTTCTTTGATTCGAAACTTGCTAGGTTAGTCTAGGTGCAAAATCACATTATGTAGATTATTTTGATGTTATAAGTACTTTTCCTTGATTATTATTTCTTTTGTTTCTTTATTATTTATTTATTCATTATTATTTATTTCTTGTTTTTTATATATGTCGATTTTGATGCATGCTTGTATGACTATTTATTATTCTGATGATATAATTACTTATTAATATTAATTTTATTCATGATATCAAGTACTATTTAATTGTTTAGTTATTTAATTATTTAATTATATACTTATCTACTTATTTAAGTATTTGGTCGCACATGTATTCATATATGTTGATAATTACATTGTTATTATTCTTGACTGATTGTTATAACTATTTATTTATTGAATCATTTATTATTTATTTTTTATATGTTTACTAACTCGTGTATTGCGTTAATATTATTTGTGTGTAGCTGTATATTTATTTAGTGTTATCTATATTTTTATTATTATTTGTAAATAGTGTTTTATTTGTTTGCACGTATTTTTTTTCATCTATATATCTGAGTTTATTAATTCATTTATAAATGTCTATTTATTTGTTATTTATTATTTAATTATTTATTTATCTTTGTGACCATTTAATTTGTTATTTACTAGTTTTGTTTTTTTTCTTGATATTTACTAGAGTACTTATTATTTTATTTAGTGTTCTTTTATTTATTTGACTACTTTTACTTGTGTAACACCTAATTTCGGTTCACTTAAGAACTAAATTAGAAATGTTACGATCGACTCAAGTCTTGTCTAATGTTGTTGGGCGATAAGACTCGGTTGATAAAATATATCAAAACAACCTGCTTGGTGTCATGAGAATGGAAGACATCATTAAATATGCGTCCAACCAATAAAATATAAATAAAATTAAGAAAGTAAATAACTGCATTGAGCTCAAGTGTGTGGCGTTTATCTATCCTCCCACCAAAGTCGGCATAGGGTTTCAAGACCTATACATATAATATGGAAAACGTCAGTAACGAATGTTACTCATCCAAAAAATAAGTAATACAAACTGGCAATTGGGTATTCTACCTACGAAAATTTATTAAACTTTATAATTGCCTCACACTAGGCGGTAACCAAACATACTTAAACAAGTGTTGGCTCGCATGCATGACTCATAATCATATTTATACATACAATGCTTATGCCCTCACATCCTCCATGTTACACCCACCATGGTACTCGAGTGGCGAAAAGAACAGTTAAGTGTGCCACAATTCCAGAAATGTGTTGGATTACACATTACCCTCATACATCGCACTACCTTAGCGTTTGAAGGAGTACTAGTGCGGTCCATACATATCATTTTACCACTCATTCTCTTATTCGTGAAATCTGTAAAATTGCATGTACTTATATAATAGGCTTAGGGGAGAGGCTTGTATTGTACATTTCTAAAGCTTTAGTTTGAAAACCAAGAAGGGATCACATCTTTATAGTGTTATTAAACATGTATAGAAAACATAGCTAAATTGCTCGACATTGGAGGGATTCAATAAAACACCGCCGATGTCGGCTTACATATAAAACACGATTAAACTTGACATGTAAGAAGTGAAGCAGAGAGGGAAAGTCCTACGGACCTATGGTCCCAGTTTCGAAACCTACATTGGAACCCACTACTAAGTAAATTATTAACATCTCTATATGATGCATGCTCGTGATGTGTGCTCATATCATCAATAAATTCTAATAAAGAAAACAATGCTAACAAACTTATAACTAAACATGTAGCACAAAAATCGAGACGTAATAATAATAAATAATAAATTAATTAATAAACAAGAAAATGCACTCATAGATAATTTGATAAATAATAAATACAAAAACATGAACAATACTCTAATTATAAAATTATAATATAATTATACTATATAAATATACCGGTAAACACGAGTAAATATCAATATATACTCGTAAACACACACACACACACACACACACACACATATAATAATTCAATAAATAAATAAACAAATAGTTAATACTCATTAGTCATGAATATTAATAAGATCATAGTCATATAATGCAAAAATGCATAATTAAATACAAATAAGTAATAATGCACACATAACGAACAAATAAATAAATAAATATATAAATACAATTTAGTAATATAACAAGACTAATATTTATAAGTAAATATAATATTAAGAATAACAAATAATCATGTAAACATTCATCATATATGATAAACATATAAATAAAAATAAATAAGTATAAATGAATAAATATATATATAAAACAATAAATAAAGAAAAATAATCATAACATCCAACCATGCTAAATCATGTAAATATGCATCACAACTAAGATAGATGTTTTTGAATTATCGAAAATGGTACATGAACAGACAAAAACGGTCCAAAAATGAGTTGAATCAGACTGAACTGAGCTGAGCCAGATCGAACTGAATGGACTGAACCAACCCGGTCTGGGTTAACCTAAAAATGGGTTTGGTTGGCTGGGCGGACATGAACTGGATGGGTAGACTCGGACATGGGCTAGCGAGCGTGGACACAAGCTGGCGAACACGGATGTAAACGCAAGTGGCAGACGCAATCATGGGCAAATGGGAAATGGGTTCGACAAGGTGCGGCGGTGCTCGTAGCCGGAAAAGGCCAACGGCAGCGTTGCTAGGCTCGCTGCCAGTTGAGATCAACATGGGGCATCAAGGCGGAGGCTCTGGTGGTGATGGTTGGCTTGCCTGAAAATAGTAGGAAAGGGGTGGATCACTGCCGGGTGGTGATGATTGGCAATCACGATTGCATTGGTCGTCTTGGGTTGTCTCAAAATGGAGTTCCCAACAAATAGAAGCCGTGTGGGTGGTCGGACTGGCCGGAGGTGGCTCACCGGTGCCGGAAAACAGCCCATGTGTAAAACCCACGATTCGAGTTAGGGTTTTATATTCAGAACCGGTCGGGTCGACCGTTATTTTTTTCGAGTTGAGTCAGTTTCAGGACACGTGTACCAAGCCGACGCCGGTCGCGTGTATGAGCTATGAGGGTCATGCAGTACCCAAATATATGATGATAACGTCATGAATACAGCAGAACAGAATGAGTTATCAGAATATATGAGAGTATGCCAGTGATATTTTTTATTTTATATATAGTAGATCGTAGAATTA